>JBBMOL010004426.1:0-10211 GCA_037954665.1 Laguncularia racemosa | reverse complement strand
AATGGCAATTTGAAAACGATGCCAATAAGGAATTCCAGTATTATTACAATACCTAAAACCCCCCCCCAAAAAGTATTATCTTTAATGGGAGCAGTTCCCAGAAAATTGGTATTTTTATGTCCCCAATGGGGTTTAAATTAAAGAAAGGGGTTTGAACGATAATGGCCAGTTTAACCGGACCTTGTATGCGGGCAATTTTTATGTACCGTGGGGGGAGCTTTGACTTTTTTTTCACCGGAAGGTTTGTGGCTAAAGAAAATAGCAATTATTAAAATATGATATCCAATATAAGGTCATTGGGAACATTCGTGTGAGCTATGATAATAGGGATCGGTATCCACCCCCCAAATGCTTCTATTGTTTGAGGAGCTAATTACTATCCCTTTGGGCTTGAACACGGATACTATGTTGTAATTCCAATGCAACAGCGTTTGCGCAAAAGTTCAAATACAAGGTAAAGAGCTTGAACAATCTTTGGTTATGATGTTTTTGATTTAGCAAGACATTATGACCCAGCAATAGGACGTTGGCCGATTGACCCTTGGCGAACAAATGCGCAGGGACACTCGACTTATAACTTTGTTTTTTGATAATCTATTTTTGGCAAGACCCAGACGGTATGGCACCGAAGGACCAAATGATGTTTTCACAAAAATTCAAACACGAAAAGTTGGCATCAATTTTAGAAGAGATATTAAGACTGTAACAGTATCGTTGTTAATTTAAATGGTGCAGACTTATCGAAAACAATGTTTAGTGGAGGAAGCGGAACAGTTAGACTCAAAAACTTTGAGGGTAATACTTTGGGTTACGATCAAATACTCAAACAAAATAAAAGATAATATTACCGAATTCAATAAAATTTTAAAAAGTTGTTCTCTTTGGATGATATAAGGGAAAAGACCCGTTTATTAATTTGAAAAAAATTTTATGGTGATAGCAATGCGTGATGTGATGAAAGCCAGTTGGCCTTGCTGATAGCCAGGTAGAGTTTCCACAGTTGAAGATGGCACTATGCAGACGGTAACTTCGACGAAGTTGCCCAAACGAATTAGGACATAATTTAGGTTTGAAACATTAGAGCTAAATGATTTGAGGTTTGAGACAGTGAATGGCAAACAAGAGTTGCCCCCAAAAAAGAAAGGCGCATTGTTGGGGTCAAATCGATTAACAAGGGTAATGGAACTGTTTAAAGAGTCTTCAACTAAAGACAAAGGAAAAAGAAGCGAAAATTTAATATTTTGAAAGAATGATTTTAAGAAAAAGAATAGAAAAAAATTATAAGCCTATTTTTTATTTGCTTTATTTTTTGCTTGTGATGAAAAGCAAGATTATATAGCCGATAAAAGGATAAATTATGAAACATTCTCTTTTAAAGTACCAAGTGATTGGAATCGAATAGAATTAAAAGGAATTGATTCTTATGTGGGAGGATTTTTAACTCAAAAAGTACCATAATTTTTGATTTATGGCAGAGACACCCAATAATAATGTGTCAAGGAGTTGTGATATTAAGAAAAAAAAAACTTGTTCTTTGATTTTCCTGTAAATGAGAGTTTTTTTCAAAGCAACCTAAAGTGATAGAATCAAGGAACTTTTATGCGAGTTTTATTACTATGATACCGTAGATGGCAGACAAGAAAAATGAAAGTCCCTAAAAAAATAGGTGTCGGTATAACTTCAATTTTCTTTGATTGTTTGATGTAAGAAATGAAGCCTTTATTTTTAAAATGTCGTAATTCTTGATACTTTAGAACAGTTTAAACTTCTTAAGCTTTTAAGCAATTAAAAATAAAATGTATAGGAAAAAAATACTAAAGGGACCACTTCAACGAGGTGGTTTTTTTATGCGTACCCTTTTTGGTCTTGGTACACGAATAAAGGCTCGATAAATCTTGATAACCGTAGTTTTTTCCTCCGCAGTCGTTGTATCTCACGCATACGGTTGAGCATATCCACGTCCACAATTCCAACTATCATTTCGGAAACCAAATAATCAAAGAGAGCACCAAGAACTTTAGCAATCATTTTAGGTTCTCAACGGACGGCACAATATCATCACGCTCGTACTTGAAATCGATACTCAAAATCACCTAACTGCCAAAAAGTATTATTTTAATGGGAGCAGTTCCCAGAAAATTGGTATTTTTTGATGCCAATGGGATAAAATTAAAGAAAGGGGCCGTTTGCGATAATGGCAGTGTAACCGAGACCTTGCATGCGGGCAATTTTATTTCCGCGGGGGCAGCTTTGATTTTTTTTTCCCCCGGAAGGCTATGTGGAGAAGAGAACAAGCCTATAAATAGTATACCAGTAAAGGATCACTTAGGGAACATCAGGGTAATAGATAAGTGGGAAGGATCCGCCGAATGCTTCCTTGTGGAGGAGCATAATTACTATCCTTTGGTTACAGCACAGGGATATAAAAATAACATTAATGGCGTAGAGAATAACCAAAATTCCAAGGACAAGAAGAAGAAAAAGAACTTGGTAAAAAAAAACTTTGCGTTTCAATGGGGACTCGACCCTGCAATAGCTCGCTTTAATAAAGTTGATAGATTTTCAGAGAAATAATATTCAATATCTAATTATGCTTTTACAGCAAACAACCCAGTACTTTATAATGAAATTGCTGGAGATAGCATAGGTCAAGGAAGAGAGCATTATGATAGATACAGACAGAATGCATAGATAGGAGACAACGAATACTTGATAGAAGAGAAGAAAGGTTAAATAGTGCTAGGGAAAGTGGAAATACTCAAAGGGGGAAAAGAAGGCTTATAATCGTACGCTGCACAAGAGCAGATGCAAAATTCAGTATTAAATTACTGAATCAAACAAACAGAAATTGAGCGTTGAGGCTCAGACAAGTTTACAATTTGGTAAATAACTAAGAAGTTAAGGCGGCCCCAAGGAGGTAATATAACTTATAATCTGTACAGGAGAAGTAAACGTAAATGTTGGAAATGGTTTTATAGCACGGGCTGTTTGGCACGAACTCAAACACGCTTATAATTTGGACAGGAGCTTTTCGTTTGGTTCAAAACGGTAACGGTGGTATTTTATATGATGTGCAGGATGAAGTAGAAGCCTCGCTCGGGAGCTTTTTTAGAGAAGCGATTTAAAAATTAAACAGATAAAGAATTTATCCAGGTTTTTAGGACAAGGACACCCAAAGAACTTTAATAGCGGACATCACCTTTTGGTCCTGCTACTTTAGACAAGCTTTCAGGATTAGAAGGCACAGCAAAAAGAGCGATATATATAAAAAAATTAGAAATGTTTATGAAAAGTATATTAATTGATTCTTTGTTTTGTTTCTCGGCAAAGCACAAAAGGAACGCAAGAAAGAATTTTTTGGAGCAATGAAAAAAAATGAAGGGTTTCTGGAAAGATAATACTAAAAAAAGATTCTTCTTTCACTTATAATATAATGCTGGTTTAATTAATCAAGTAGTAAAGGTATTGAAGTTTCGGATAAACTTTGTTTTAAAAAGTGACGAAAAAGTTCTAACAAATGAATAAGGAAAAAGAGTAGTAGGTAAAGGATTGTAATCATTAAGATTCTGAAATAACCCAATCAAAGGGTTTTGTTTGTTTTGGATAATGCGAGAATGCTTGAAACAAATAAACAAAGGGTTCATTGACATAAAAAGAATGGAATCCGAAGTTTTATTTCATTATTTGGGGGAAACTTATAATATAAAATCACAAGTAATGAAACTAATTTTTAGGTTACTTTTATTTAGTGATTTGAGTAAGAAATATTTTGACAACCAAATGTTTAAGGTTAAAAATAAGTCCTAAAAGCCTGAAAGAATGGAATTTATAAAAAAAGCAATAAAATGAACCACTTTCGGGGCAGTCTGGTCGGAAAATTTTTTCCGACTTTTTTGTTATAAAGACTTTTTTTTAATTATAATACCGAAGGAAATATTGAATAACCTTTGGTTATTAGATAATAATTGCTTTTATTCTTTGTTTTTTGTATCTTTTAGGTATCAGCTTATATGTCGTTTTAAAGATCTAAGGTAAATGTAAATGAGTTATTCAAGTTATCCTGAAGCCCCCGTTATCCCAACTAGTACCCAGACGAAAGCGATCATTATTCAAAGGTCCTTCATTTTTAAAAAAATGTTTTATCTTTTATTGTTCGGGATCCGGATAATGAAAATTGAGCCAACGTACGCTAGAGGTACTTCAATGATTCTTTTCAAGCAGCTTTTTGTTCTGGACGAATCTGGACCGTACGAGAAAGCTCCATCTTGAAAGATTTTAAAATAGACTCGAATTACTTCCGAAAAAAATTTTTTGGTGCTTTATGAGAATTTCCTTCATTATGGGCTACCGAAAGCAAAAATACAACCTGATCCGGGTAGATAGCACTGTTGTGAGCGATAGGGGGAAAAATCAGGGAAGCAATTGATCAGAACAAGGTAAAAAGCTGATCAAATTCAGTTTGTCTTTCGAGGGATTGCTTCCTTCATTGTTGATATTTTCAATGAGCAAAGTATTCGGAGAAGAATGTTTACCTGGGGATTTTAAACATGTGAAAAAGGAAAAAGGACATAATATCTACATTATGACAGGGGGTACGTCTACCGAACCATGATAGTTCATAAAGAAAAAACTTTTTGTAATACGTTCCAAAGAAAACAGAAAGTATGTAGGGGTTTTAAATCCTTATTGAGAGATAAGATACAATAAAGAAGGGGGGATTTGAATGGTCAAGGATTGTATAGTCCTCTTTATACCGGAACCCCAAACATAAAAAAAAGGGAACATACATCAAAAGGAAATTGGTAGAATCGCCTTTCAGGCTTATTATCATCAAAGATAAAACCAGCCCCCAATAAAGAATTTTGGTTTATTTCTAATGAATTTGATTGGGGTAGCTACCTTTATTGGGACACAAAATTTAAGACCTTTTGTTATAAAACAAATATCTTAGAAACATGAAAAAAAAACGCTATTACAGTCCCGAATTAAAGGAGCAGGCAGTTCGATTAAGTACCAGCGGGAAAAATTAAAGAATTGCTGACGAATTAGGCTTAGAAGCCCCAAAGGTCTTAAATGGCGCAAGGCAGCCCAAAAAACTACCTTACCTAAGCCGGAAAGGGCCATACCCGATGTAGCTAGAGATTAAAAGGTTACCCAAACCCCTTTAAAAAGAAAAAGAACTTGAATCGAAATTTTTAAAAAAGGCCGTCACATTTCCAGGCGAGGGAATTATGGATTTATAGTGTTTTGCATTTATTTTTATCGAGAAAATGTGAAAGGGTTTTTTTTTAAAGTAAGTGGAGTAGTTTTATAGATGTACCGGCCGTCCATCAAAACGAGTATTGGAATATAGCTTGTTTACAATTTGATTAAAAGGAATTTGACTTGAGTAAACATCGGTTGGTGCTACTAGAATAGAGCCAACTAAAACGTAAAGGTTCGGTTATCCAGAGCGGAGCTAAAATTATGAAAGCGAACCATGGTTTAGTAAACATAAAAAGAAATTTAGATAACTACAGATTCCAATCAGGTTTATTGTTTGTAGAAATTTACTCAACAGGACTTTAATCCCGGTAGGTTAAATGCAACTTGGGTAAATGTATTACTTATATTCCAAACCCATCAAGGCTGGTTGTTCCTAACCCTTTTATTGATTTATTTGACAGACAAGTAATTGGTTGGTATTGAGTACAAAACTTGCCACCGACCAAACCATTATTCCTGCATGGAAAATGGCTGTAAGTAAAACGCAAAATAAACATGGATTTAATTTTTCATTAGACAGGAGGTATACATATGCTTCAAAAACATTTTGAACAATTATAAAATTAATCCTTTTGGTAACCCAATTTGAGTAGAAAGGGGAAATGTTGGATAATTCTGTGGCTGAGTCTTTCTTTAAAAACCTTAAAAGTGAATTATTTACGTGATATTTTAAAAATATAGAACAGGCTAAAACCAGTTTTTTGAATACATTGAAATTGGATAACAGAAAACGATTCACTCTTATTTGGGATATAAAACCCTTGTGAAAGGAACAAGAATTTTTATCAATTTAATAATGTGTAAGTCTTAAAAATAGTGTCCCACTTTTTTTTTGCTAGTCAATTTTGTTGCAAAATTATTTTGGGGCATAAAGTTGGCGCTTGGGCAAAAAAAATAATAGGCGGATGCCTATATGTTTTAAGTTTGGTAGTGACAATGTAATGTAGAATGGTCATTTACAAGAATATTTTGGAAATCGATTTGCTTGGCAATAGTCATTTTCTGAAACGTCGGAAATCTTAATAGTGTTTTGGTTTGACACTTGATTTGAAAAAAAGGTTACCATACCATCCGGGAACTTCTGTTAAGTTGATGATAGGCATCTGGTCGATTGGAGATCAGGGGTACTCGAGTAGAATAATTTTAAATTTTTTAGATGCAGAAAAAAAAGTTAAGTACCCATCCAACCTTCTTATTTATAGGCCTGCTTAAGCAAAAATTCCGTATAGCCTTGGAGCGATAAATTAACGAAAGGAAAGTAAAAAACATCTAAGGATTATGGAAAATTAATATTTTGACCTTATTGTTTGTTTTGTTACTAATTTTTCCTGCGGAAATAATAAAATTGCAGAGAATGATATTGAAACTTTAATTTTGACTGTACAAACTTCTAAGCAGAATCGAAACTTTAAATTTAATTTTGAATTTAGTAACTAAAAATATTTTATTTATAATGCTAACGAATTCATTCAGAAGTACCCCCACCCCTGTTAATTTCTAGTAGAATTAAAAGAAAAAAATTTTGGCAGTACGAAAGGGGAAAATATTAAATTTAATCCAGAGAGGGATGGATTGGGTATTTTGAAAAATTTTGAAAAAGCGATTATGTGTTCCATAAAAACGTTTGGATGGAACGCTATAACTACCTCCATATTTTATTCTGATAATAGTATGAGGAAGATTCTTGTTAACGCTCGAGAAATTTATAAAGAAATTATTCAAGATATTTTTCAGATTTTAGACTCCAAAACCGACAAAAAAATTTAATACAAAAATACTATCAAATTATAGTTAAGACCTATCAAAAATATTTGAAAGCCTTGCAGAAATGTGGGCTTTGTTTTTAAGGGCAGCCACGTTCTTATTGAAGAAGTCCTTAAATTTTTTCTTTGGGCATTGTCTCGATCATCCCAAAGCGATGGACTTGTCCTTTTCGTCCAGTTCGGCAATCAACCGCAGCTGTTGGAAGTGGTCTTATCCTCCAGGTAATATCTGTAGGTACTTCACCCGCCCATTGTTGATCATTGGCTGAAAAAGGAAAGGGATTCTTTGTCCCCCCTCAACCTAACAATTAACATTCAAAATTAATTGTCAATATCAAATTATAGGTTTTTAGGCTTCATTGTTCGTTTAAACCTTCCCCCTATATTCAACAGTTGGTCTCTTTTTTTCAATTCTGAGATCGGTTTTTTATTACACCCCAAAAATTTTAGAAATTTCGGCAATAATTTTTCGGGGTAAAAACCACCGGTTTCTTTTAAAAAATTGGGGTTCCTTCGGAATAATAACCTGATTGTTCCTTTTGATGAGCACCACCAAAGAATCTGAGGGCAAAATTTTTTATCCTTAGTAAGGATTTAATATATGATTGGAGATCTTGAGTTTTTTTAAAACATCTTTCCAACAGCTCAAACCCGTCCCCAAGATCCAAAACCCTTTACATTGGGCCCAGCATGGCACGATATAGATATTTACCATTTAAACGGTAAGGGCTCTCTACCGTATCAATACCCAATTGTTCAAAAACCGGTAAGAGATCATCGTTGTTTACCGAGCTTACCAATCGTGTAATCCCCATTTTTTTTTGCCGTAAAATAACAATGATTTTTACCCCCATCATATTAGTTTTACAATGGGCATGAGATCCTCTGCTTTTGTTCTTTTACGTATCCGGATTAGTGGCTCGGCATTAATGACACACAATCATAATTGGTAGCCGCCAGTTTGCAATGCGTTCGTTTTTTTCAATAAATAAAATTTTGACGGTTTTAAGGGCAGCCTCTAACATGCTTTCCTTTTTTTTCCCGCCAAACTATTATAAATTCTATTTATGGATTTTTTTAAATTTTAAATGTTTTGATTTTAGACCATAAAGTAATACCCTTACCAACACCGAACGGAATAATTTCAATTCTTCCGCCCCTTTGTTGATATATATTAACTCCGTACTGGGTTCAGGAAGGATCTGAAATTCTGTGGAAAGACCCCGTACCTGCGGGAAGCGACTCGAATATCGCATCTGCCGGGTATATCATTTGTTTTAAATACACGGTAAAACAGGTAGAAAAAAAAAAACACAAAAAGTAAAAATAAGCGTAAATAATCCTGCTTGGCTAATTTTTCATTCATTTCTCAGGTGAAGTAGCGATTTTGAATTTCACTTTTTTATGGTTTTCTGAAGCAAAAAATTTTTTTTTTGCCAGGTAAGCCTTTCTTAGGAGAAGGGCCTTATAATTTTTATTCCTCCAAAGGTTCCCCCTGCCGAGCCTCCCAAATCATGGCGCCAGCAACCATAAAGAGCACCGGTAAAAATCATCCATTCCCAATATTGGCGGTTTGCCGCCGGTAGTGGACAAAACCACTTACAAATTGAAAATACCTTCACGGACCGGATCCGATATCCATGGAATTCATTAATAGAACCGTAATAGAATACCTCCTATAAAAGAAGCTATAATAAAGGCACGGTTTGGAATATGCCATACAGTTTAAATTTTGCAAGATGGTGAATCTATATAAAATGGAAAAAGAAAAGCCCAACCAGATGGGCAACAAAAAAAGAATTTCCATTTTTGCCGCCGGTAACCTGCAATGTTCGTCAAGTATAACCCTCCGGTCGACTGGCCGGCCATTGCATGGTTTACAGCATCAAAAATATTTGTTACAATTGGATAATCCGGCAAAATAAAATAAGTGCCAATAAACAGGTAACAGCCATTAAAAAGGTAATGAAAACGTATATTTTCCAGATAGAACGGGCTGTTTGAATCACATTGGTTTTTAACTTGGTACCCTGGCCTCAGAACCATATAAAAAGCAGAGGGGGGTTGCCCGGGGATCTGTTTAAAAATAGCAAGTGCCATAACAATAAAACCTGCCCCCCTATCCCTGGAAAAAAACAACATAAAACATTAAAGATTTTCCTATAAGAAGGTTCGTGATAAGACATTTGGAGTCCCGTAGTGGTAAAGGCATGGTGCTCTCAAAAAAAAGGTGGGGATTGCGAAAATTCAATAATCGATCATACTCTAACCAGAGGGACAAAAGATTGCATTACTTCTAAAGGGGTAAATTGGGAACATATAATGGGAATATGCCCATAACGATAATCATCAACCAACTAAGGCCGCGATCATTAAGAAGTGTTTGCGGATCTTCTACTTTTTTTAAGGCTTTTGTTCCAGTAGGCTATGCCTGAAATCATAAGGAGGAAATGCAAAAAAACCATAATGAATACCATCTCCTGATAATGGCAACGATACCGGCACGAGGATAAAAACCTCCAAGGATTAATTGCAAAATGACAATCTGTTTGAAGTATTGTTTTGAAATTAATTAAATTTTAATTAGGGTAAGTTGATTTTTTATGGAGTGGTTTTCTATATTTTGCAGTCTGTTGACCACAGATTGTTGGGAAAAATTATTTTTTTTTTCCTTTTCTACCAAAAATAGTAATGGCTTGTAGCCGGCCTGGCCTTCTTTAAGTTTACCTTCAAATCGGTTCGGATTGCGCAGCGATAAGAGCGTCAACTTTTTGACAATAAGTAAATTGCGCTAAAATCGGCGTAATTTTTAATTCCTCAAGTGTAATTGCTGCTGCAAATCTTTTAATGAAGAATAAAACTTCAAATAATAATTTTGGCTGAGTTTAGTAAAATGTGGGGTTCCTTTAGCTTCATAATTAAAATTTTTCGCAAACTGAGGTCGTCATGAATCCAATTTAATTTGAGATTACAAATCTCGGGAGCAAATGGGTTGCTAAAAAAAGATTTAAAAAGAAAGTATAAAATTTTTAAAGATGTCGAGGCAGCCCAAGATACCAACAGAAGCGTTAGTTTATCTTTCGCGGGAAAACCCGATAATCTTGGGGCAAAAAATTATATGCTTGGGGAGTAGTACAGCACAAACAAGATACCGGATAGTTAGATTGCGAATCGCAGAAAGTA
>JBBMOL010004425.1:0-10215 GCA_037954665.1 Laguncularia racemosa | reverse complement strand
AAAACAATCACAACAGTTGGCGGTGGGGCACCAATCTAAGTCAATTTCAAGATTCCATTGAGGGTAAACACTTAAGGACATAAATAAAGCATGGGATTTGTAAGTATGATGTGTGCAATCATTTGCAGCAAGTGCACTGTCGTATAAAGTAATAAAGTGGTGAAAAGTAAGGTTGTCGATCCCTCGAGGAAACCAATAGAGTACTAGATCTATGGCAATTCTTATCAATATCTGGGTGATTAAAAAGGGGTTTTGAAATGTCTAATCAAAAAATTTAACTTTAAAGAAAACAGGAAAAATTTTATGACGAATCTATCAATTATGAACAAGGGAAATTAGATTCACCCTAGATTTGTTAATCAAATTGCTACCAAGTTATGTCAACTAGTGGTTAAAGGTTATTCAAGTGAGTTTAGAAAATCCTTTTTAGGGATGTTGACCTTAAATCAATTAGTCGGTTTCCCGCGTCTCCAATTAACCAAGGAATCAAAATTATTCATACACCTCCCGTGCTACAAACAACTAATGCCCAAAATCAATTAAACCCTAACCCCTTAGTGATTAATTAACAAGAAACATTGCATTGCGCCCCCCAAAAAACTCTAATTAAAACCCAATTTTATCGCAACTCCCGTATTGATAATCAATCTAATTAAGAATTCCTAACAATCCTAATCAATTCCCGTATCAAAAGGATTTCTAACAATTATAATCAAAGACTGATTATAATTGAAATAAAAGGGAATTGCATCATGAATAATCCTAATAATTCCTAATTACATAACATGGCTACAATTATCCTTTTAACATTCTAGAGTTTCATCCAATTTCCCACAAGGATGATTTAGAACATTATAGTATGAGTTGCATAAAAACAATTGAAATAAAGGGTGCAATGGAATTCATATTAAAAAACTAATAAATGGCATAAAAGAAAAAAAGTAAATGAAACAATGGTTATAATCTCAAGAGCCCTTCAATTTTCAAAAATGACTCCTTGAATTCTTCAATTGAAAGCAAACTTCAACAAAATGAACATTCTTTCCTTCAAAAAACTTTGGAAAAATCTAAAGTCCTAAGGAAATTCTAATGATTCAAAAGAAAGACAAATGATGCTAAAACAAAAAGAAGAGAAAAAGGTTTCTAAACAAAGAAAGGATGCTTAACAAAAGAAAGGAGGGCCTCCAAGGTTCACACAAGGGGTTATTTATAGATCCAAAGAGGGGGGGGAAAAGGGGTGATTGATGAGGATTTGAGTCACAAATTAATTAAGATATGATTTTGGGGAGATTCTCCGCAATGGATATCCGGGGAGTAATAAGGCCGGTCAAGGCCGGCGGCCTTGAATGTAGGCCGGATTAAAGGGGCGGGCTTTGCTTTTTTTTGGGGCCGGGTTTTAAAGGCCCTCAAGGCCGGCGGCCTTGAATGTAGGCCGGGCCCAAGGACGGCGGCCTTCAGTGCATTCCTTCGCTCATCTTCAATTTTGTGAAAAACTCCTCCAATTAACTTTTTAATTTCTTTTGGGTCCTCAAAACCTGTATTTTCACAATAAATACCATTAGTATTTTTCCCTTTATATTTTTTATAATATTAAAATAAATTTAATTAAGTCCAAAAAAAAATATAAGATAATGTGATTTTTTATCAACATCCCACATTGAAACTTTTGCTTGTCCTCAAGCAAAATAATTGTTTAAAACAAGAGAAATCCATCATTGAACTTCTGGTGCCCATTGTTCTGCCATACTGAAATTTGTAATAGTATATTAGTTGAAATTTAGTATTTTAACTAAAATACAACAGATTTTTAATCCCAGTGTTTAACAATAGAAAACAATACTTAGTCCAAGGTGAAAACATTCATTTAAACTTATTGGTTATTAGCAAAGTATCATCTCCCTAAATTTTTTTACTTCTCTAAACAAGATAACAAGGAGTGAAAGCATATGGTATCCATTTTTTCCTAGAATTTCTCCCCTTTTTTTTTTTTTATGTTTTATTTTGCCTTGATTGGAGGGGGGGTGAGACTTCACTCTTCTGGGGCCAAAGCTCGCCCATGTCAACCTGACTTCTTTTAAGGTATAATAATTTTTTTCCTTTCCCCCTTCTCGTTATTGTGAGTTATTGAGTCGGCACTTTCCGGGGGTCATCGCCTAAGTGACCAGGTTTTAAAGGGACCCTACGAACTCTTCCTCACCTAACATTTAAGATTGGATTACTTTTAAAATCACTTTCCCGAGTTATTGATAAGATCACATTATACTTATATTTTCTTTTGGACTTTATATTAAATTTTATTTCAATTTTTATAAGAAATATAAAAAAAATGATACTTAATGGTGTTTATTGTGAAAATAAGGTTTTGAGGACCAATTAAAAATTTTAATTGGGGGATTTTTTTTCACAAAATTAAAGAGAGCAGCGGAGGATTTGCAATAAAGGCCCCGGCCTTGGGCCGGCACTTTTCAAGGCCGCCGGCCTTGAGCCGGCCTTCATTACTCCCCGGATATCCATTGCGGAAAATCTCTCCAAAATCGTATCTTTTTTAAATTTTTCTGACTCAAATCTCATCAGATCAACCTTACCCCTCCTCTTTGGATCTATAAATAGGCCCCTTGTTGTAAACCCTTGAGGAGCTCCTTTTTGTTGGAGAATCCATCCTTTCTTTTTTTTTAGAATTCTTTTTTCTTCTTTGTTCTTAGCCTCATTAGAATTTCCTTTAGTTATTTAGATTTTTCCAAAGTTTAGTTTGAAGAAAGAATGTCATTTTGTTGAAGTTTGCTTTCAATTGAAGTATTTTAAGGAGTCATTTTGGAAGATTGCGCTCTTGAAGTTATAGCAATTGTTCCATTTACTTTATTTTCTTTTATGCCATTTATTAGTTTAATCTTGTTGTTTAATATGAATTTTCCCTTGCATCATTTATTTCAATTGTTTTTTATGCAATTCATTTCAAAAATGTTCTTTAAAACATCCTTGTGGGAAATTGGATGAAACCTAGATTTTTAAAAGGATATTGTAGCCCTGGTTTTATGATTAGGAATTATTAGGATTTTCATGATTGCAATTCCTTTGATTTCAATTATAATTGGTTTTCATTATAATTGTTAGAAATCCTTTTTATTTCGGGAAATTGATGAGGATTTGTTAGGAAATTTTTAATTAGATTGATTTTCAATACGGGAGTTGCGATAATTGGTTTTTAATTAGAGTCTATGGAGGGCACAAGGGAATGTTTCCTTGTTAAATTAAACACTAATGGGATTAGGGTTTTTAAATTTATTTAGGGATTAGTTGTTTTTGTAGCATCGGGAGGTGTATGAAAAATAATTTGATTCCTTGGTTAAATTTGGGGCTCGGAAGCCGACTAAATAATTTAAGGTCCAACATCCTAAAAAGGATTTCTAAACTCACTTTGAATAAATTATACCCACAAGTTGTATATCATGGTAGCAATTGATTAACAAATCTAGGGTGGGAATTCTAATTTCCCTTGTTCATAATTTATAGATTCTTCATAAAAAATTTTTCCTTGTTGCTTTAAGTTAAATTTTTAGATTAGACATTTCAAAACCCTTTTTAATCACTAGATATTGATAGAATTGCCATAGATCTAGTACACTATTGGTTCCTCGGGGATCGACAACCTTACTTTTTCACCACTTTATTTTTGATACGGGCCAGGTGCACTTTCTGAAATTACGCTCCCCTTTTATATATACGTTTGAGCGTTATCCAAAGTTTTGCGCCGCTGCCGGGGAACTAATAGATATTAGATTTCGTAAATTCTGTTGGTTAATTTAGGACTATTATTTTTTATATTTTAATTTTTCTTATCATTGTGTGATGTTTCCACTTCTCTTTAAGGATCTTTTATGCGCAAGAGTTAATGTGCTGTACTTCTACCAATTAATCTTGAGACTAGAACGCAGCTTGCGACAACTCTAGAGAGGAGCAGAGAGAAGAAAGGAAGAGAGAATATAGGCTGATGGGAAACAACAATCAGATTAGGTGTTGGTAGAGCACTTCGAGAATACACGGTACCTGTTGCTTTCAGGTCCTGCAATTAGAAAAGACCAACAATTCAGGCTAATAATTTGAGTTAAAACAGCACTCGTTCAAATGGTTTCAATCAAATATTTGGATATATCAAATGAAAGCCTGATGAGCATATTGCAGTATTTCTTTCATATTGTAATACAGGAAAATGAATATTGAATCTGTTGATGTATTAGGCTACAACTTTTTCCATTTTCAATTAGAGAAAAAGCTAGGGTTGTACAATTCATTGCCACAAGACTCTGGTAACACTTGGGTGATTCTCTCATCTAAATTTTTAGGAGATTTTTTCCACCATCTAGAATGCTAGGTTAGAAATGACATCACAAAACTTCAGTAAGTTTAGTGGTGAATCACTTTATGAAGATGGGAAAGATTAAGGAGGCAAATTAGAAAATGCCCCAATCATGGATTACCAGATAAATCTTATTGAGATATTCTATTCAGTTTAGATGAACATTGAGATCGCTGGTAGATGCTGCTTTGTGGGCATTAATGAGTTAAGACATATGGAGAGGCTAGTGCTTTGTTAGATGAAATGGCCTCTAGTGCACATAATGGCAACATGAAAAGGAGGTAAGTCTAGAGTTGGCTCTGCCCAATGCCTATGGACACCTTAACAGCTCAGATTTCTGCTCCTTACGCCCAGGTAAAGTTAAACTTACCTCTAACCTTCTTTCATTGTTAATCAAATTCTGTTGTGAGTTATGCTCAGGACACACTCAAACTCTTGAGTGCCCATCTGGAAAACTTTTCTCCATCATCCCATGGAGATGCAAGTAAATTTTGTCAACAAATTTCCAAAGAGGTAATCAAGGACCTTATTCAAAACCTACAATCCAGGGGTGGGTTATCATCCAAATTTCTTCATGGAGAAAATGATACATTGTACTTAAACCTCCTGGATTTCAAAGCAAGGTCCTAATCATAATACTCCCATCAACAATATCCTAATCATAATACCTCTTCTCAGGCCAGGTCAGTCTAAAATGGAAGAACTCTTATTGATAAGTAATATGCAAAAAGACTGGACACAATGTTGCAAAATCAACAAGCCTCCATTAGGAATCTGAAACTCAGCTTAGTCAATTGTCTCAACCAGTTGAGTAATAGACCATCTGGGTCTTTACCTAGCAATACTGAGCAAAAATCCTAGGGTGTAAATGCTATTTATGTTAAGATGTCGGTAAGGAATTGGTGTAAGAAACTTGAGGGAAGAGGAGGTTAACAGGCCCCAAGCAAAAGGGAAACAAAGGAAGTGGAATCAAAGAACAAATTTCACCAAAAGTGAAAGCATATGTTCCTCCTATTCTTTCCCAGAAGGCTGAACAGCAAAACAATTGGATTCTCAATTTGCTAAATTTTTAGAAGTCTATTAAAAAATTGCAAATTAACATTCTTTTGCAGAAGCACTTCAGCTGTGCCATCATTTGCTAGGTTCATGAAGGATTTACTCACAAAGAAAGGGAAGATTGAGGAATGAAACCGGTGATGACTTTCAGGGGAATGTTCAAGATCTTACACGAATGATGTACCATAGTTTGCAAGAAAACCAAAGAGAATAGGGGAGTTTTACTGTTCTTGCACCATGGCAATTTTCATTTTGATAAAAGTTCTTATTGACTCCGGTTGCAAGTATAAATTAATGCCTTCTATATATTTTTAGGAGATTGGGACTTGGAAGAGTGCAACGGGAACTCAGTTACCTTGCAACTTGATGATAGGGAGCAATCAAATACCCAGAGGGATTGTGGAAAATGTCCTAGTGTAAGTAGATAATTCATTCTTTCCAGTTGACTTTATAGTCTTGGAGATGGAGGAGGTTAAAGAGGTACCCATGATCCTTGGCAGACCATTCCTTGCAAAGGTAAAGCCTTAATTGATGTGGAACAAGTAAGCTTACTTTAAGAGTATGAATGAATCAAGTCACTTAATGTGTATGAGGTACAAAGAAATTTGGACTGTAAAATCCGTGTTACATATGATAGTGTTGATGAGCTTTCCTCTGAGTGCAGGAAGAGAAATGGGTGAGGACCACGTTGGAGTCAGTTCTTAGGTTTAGATGATTGGAGTGATGGTGAAGATGAAACCCCAAGAAGAACGTGTCTTGAACAGTTTATGAAATCAAGACTCGACACTATGATGGAGCTGGGGACCCACTGAGAAGAAACCGATGCCATCATTGACACAACCCGGGTGCTGGAACTTAAACCTTTGCCTGGTCATTTAAAAGATTATGCTTATCTTGGAACAAATGATACTTTGCAATTATTTTTTTTTTTTTTCATTTTTTTTTCTTCTTCTTGACAGACATCCTAAAACCGAGCAACAACTTTTGGATGTTCTTAGAGAACATATGGAAAGCTATCGCGGTGGACCATGCGGATTATTAAGGGAATTAGGCCCTTTAATGTGTATCATAGGATATTTCTTGAAGTGAGTGTAAAACCTACAGTACAACCACATAGGAAGGATTAACCATCTCTTAAGGAGTTGTTAAAAAAGGAAGTGCTTAAAATTGTGAGTTGCAGGCATTTTTTTCCAATTTCTGATAGTAAATGGGTTAGTCGTCCAAGTTGTACCAAAGAAAGGTGGCATGACAGTGGTAAGAATGATGCCATGAATGATCCCATCCCGTACTGTGACAGGGTGATGAAGTTTGCATAGATTATGAAAATTGAATAATGCCACCCGTATAAAGACCACTTTCCCTTACTTTCATGCTCGATGTCTAGAAAAAACTCGCAGGCTGATTATTACTGTTTCCTTGATGGTTATTCTGGGTATCTACAAATTCAGATAGGTCGTGGATCAGGAGGGAAAACACATTTTACTTGTCCCTATGTACTTTGCATTTAGGAGAATGCCCTTTGGTGCTTTGTAATGGCACCAGCTACCTTTTCAGGGATGTATGATGTCTATATTTTCTGACATGTTAGAGAATTTTATTTTTATTGAAATATTTATGGATGACTCTCTGTTTTTGGGAAGTCATTTGAATATGTTTGGAAAATTTAGGCTGTGTGCTTAAAGATGTAGGAAAAAACTAACCTACTTCTAAATTGGGAGAGAAATGCCATTTTATGGTACGAGAGGGAATAGTGTTAGGTCACAAGGTGTCAGAAAAAGGGATTTGAAGTTGACAGGCAAAAGTGGAGTAATAGAGAAGTTGCCACCACCCACTTTCAGTGAAAGGGTCACGGAGGCTTCTTGGGGACATGTGGCTTTTACGGAGCTTTTAGCAGGGGACTTCTCTATAATCTCTAGACTCTGTGTAATTTACTTGAAAAAAGACTCTACTTTTGTGTTTGATGAAAATTGTTCTGCAGGCATCAATATATTGAAGGAGAAAGCTCAGCTTGCACAGTGATTGTTGCACCAAATTGGAGATTCCATTTGAGCTGATGTGTGATGCTAGTGACTATGCCGTGGGGGCAGTACTAGGGCAAAGGAAGAGGTAAGATTTTCATGCTATATACTATGCAAAGTTGAACCTTGTCTGAGGCCAGAAAACTAATGCCACAACAGAAAAAGAGTATAAGCGTGATATTTGCATGTGACAAGATTTAGGTCTTACTTGATAGGTTTCTATAAATAATCAGTATTACACAGATCATGTGCTCTTAAGTATTTATTTGCTAAAAGTGATGCTAACCAGGTTAATTCGTGGATTCTATTGCTGCAAGAATTTGACCTTAGAAATTAAGGATAAAAAGGGAAGTGAAAATGTGGTTGCTGATCATTTATCACGTTTGAATTGATTGTTAGAAACTACCCATCAATGAAAATTCCCCTGATGAACATTTCATGCAATAGACTTCCATGAATTACCTTGGTATTGCCGGACTTAGTTTAATTTACTTGGTTAGAAAAAGATTTTATACCATATGTTTGTCATTCCAACAGAAAAAAGAAATTTTTGCATGATGATGAACGTATTATTTTTGGGATGAGCCGTATTTGTTTAAATCTGTGCTGACAAGTAAATAGACGATGTGTGACCTAAAATTGAACGCTTAGCATATACAGCACTGTCACTCAAGGAAACAGGAGGTCACTTTGGGGTAGAAAGAACAGCAGCAAAAATTTAATCTTGCGGATTTTATTGGCCAGTTTGTTTTCATGATTGCAGGACCTTCATTATGACTTGTGATCAATGCAAAGGATGGCAATATTTCAAGAAGGGACATGAATTACCACAAAATAATTACTTGTAATGAACTTTTTGAACTTTGGGCCATCGACTTTATGGGTCCTTTCTCCCTCTTTTAAACAAATATATTCTTTTAGATGTTGATTATAGTTTCGAAATGGGTAGAGGCAGTTTGCCGCTACAAACTAATGAACAGTAGGGTTGTCATTAAATTTTTGAAAAAGAATATATTTTCAAGATTTGGCGGTACTAGAGCTATTAATAAGTGGATGTGGAACACATTTTTGTTAACAGGGCCAATTTGAGAAATTATTATTAAAATATTGGAGTTACCACAAAATTAGCCACCCCTTATCATCCACAAAAACATGTGGACAGGTTGAGGTATCCAATAGGGGAAATTAAGCGATCTTAGAGAAACTGTCAAGCATCCCGAAAGGATTGGTGTTTTAAAACTTGGATGCTGCCTTGTGGGCTTATAGAAAGTTTTAAACCCTATTGGAAGTCCCCTATAAGATTGTTATGTAAATCATGTACCTACGTGGAGCTTGAGCACCAAGGCATACTGGGCATTAAAATACCTTAACTTGAGTTGCAAGCTGAGAGTGGAAAATGAGGTTGCCTCAATTGAATCAAATGCTGAAATGAGAGAGGAATGCATATGAAATGCGAGAATTTACAAGGAAAGAGCAAAGCGATGCATGATAAGAACATCTTACAGCGGGAGTTCTTGCCTGGGCAAAGGTTTTTATTTACAAACTCCGATTGAAACCCCATTCCAGGTAAGTTTAAATCACGATGGTTGGACCCCCCTTTAAATTGTTTTAAAGTGTTTCCTTATGGTGCAGTTTAGTTGAAGGCAGAGAAACCGTACCCTTTTTAAAATAAAAGGTTATCTTCTCAAAAAAATTTCTATGAAAAGGGGAACATGTTGATAGAAACGCCCAACTGTGGATTTAGGAAATTTGAGAACTTGAAAAAGGAAAAGTCGGGCTAGGATATAAATAGCGCTTTATCGGAGGCAGCCATGCTTAATAAGTATTATAATTTGTTTTTGTTAAAAAAAAAAAAAAAAAAAAAAAAAAAAAGGATTTAAAAACCTGGCTTTAAGCCGGCCTAAAAAAATTGGTACAATTAAAAAGGCCCGGGTTATAAAAGGGCCCGGGGGCGTTACAGGTACAGGGTGCCGGCCTTTGTCTAGTTTTTAGACTTTGGCGGCCCCCCTCTTTCTCTCTCCAATTGCTCATTTTTTTTTCTCTCTCTCTTAATCACTTTTTCTCTCACGATATCTCTCTTTCCCGCCCCTTTTTCTCTTTAACTAATTTTTTTTACTCTCTCATTCACTCTCCTCGTGCCTCCCCAAAACCCTTCCCCCAAATAAGTTCCCTTTTTTCGTCTCTTTAAAAACTTTCTTCTTTGCTTGGGGTTGGGGAAATTTGCTGAAAATATTGTCCCTGTGGGTTGTTTAAAATTTTGGGGTCACATGCGGAATTGATGGGAAAATTTTTTGGTTTTTTGTTGTTGGTTTGATGATTTTTCATGTTAAAAAGTTTGATTTTTTTTACTTTCTGTTGATGGGTTTTTAGTGATTTGTGTTTGACTCGTCCAAAACCCCCCTTTGCAAATTAGAAATTAGAATTTAAACCAATTGTGTAAAATTATTAGAATTTGGGGTTTTTGTGCTTTAGAAAAGTAACTACTATTCCCTTTAAAAATAGTTATGGATTAATTTTGAGTTCTTGTGTCTGATTAGGAAATGATGTAAATCAGTTCATGAAGGGGGATATTTTGAAAAAAAAAAAAAAAAAAAAATTTTGATTGCATGAGGTTTTGAAGAACCTTGCTGCTTTAATTACTTTATTATTCTTTCACTATTTTTTTGAGCATTGCACAGCTTGAAACTATGTTTTTTTCCCCTTTTCCCCCGTTTTTTTTTTTTTTTTTTTTTTTTTTTTTTTTTTTAAAAAACCCCCCTTTGGTTAAAATCTAGGCCCCTGACTTAG
>JBBMOL010004424.1:0-10218 GCA_037954665.1 Laguncularia racemosa | reverse complement strand
TTTTGAAAATATTTGCAACGACAACATTTGTTGTAGGGGAACTGCAATACTTTCTTTGAGTAACGACAGGGAAATTTTTAGTGACAAACTTTAGAGTGTAGCAATTTGGGGCCATGATTTTTTACAATGCTTGGTAGGCAATTTTGAGAGGATTTGTAGGTTGATATTTGTAGTGGTGTTTTTGCAAGACAATATTTGGGGGGGGTCAATTGCCGAAAGATATTTGTGGTTACAATGTTTGTATTGCAATTTTGCAACGACAACATTTGTTGGTGTAACTAAAACTACTTTCTTTGAGTAACGAAATGGAATTTCCCCTAGAGCAACGCCTAGGTGTTTAAAATTTTGTGGCCATGATATTTACAATGCGAGCTAGCCAATTTGAGAAGTTTTGTGGCGAAAATATTTTTAGCATTATTTTTCCCAATGAATATTTGCGGTGACAATAGACGCAAGATATTTTGGGTACAATGTTTGTAGTGATAATTTTTGCAACGACAACATTTTTTTAGTGCTAACTGCGTGTTTTTTTGGTAACGACAGGGGACATTTTTAGTGATAACACTTAGTTTGATAAAAATTTTGTGGCCATTTTTTAAAATCCCTTTTTGGGGTGGCAATTTTGGGAAATTTTTTGAGCGAGGGATTTTTTGTAGGCTGTTTTGCAATGCCCAATATTTGGGTTTAAAATTTTTCCGAAATGATATTGGGGGGTAAATGTTTGAACAAAAATTTTGCAACGGCAACATTTGTTGTAGTGGTACAACTCTTTTTTGGGCCCCAAAATTTTGTTTTTTTAAAGTGCCCCCTTACAGTGATTCAATTGTACCCATGATTTTTAAAAATTTTCGAGGCGGGCGACAATTTAAAGAAGATTTGGGCGATGTTTTTTTGTAGACCCTGTTTTTGGGCAATGGAAAAATTTAGGGTAAAAAATACCCGAAAATGTTTTTTTGGGGTTTTACAAATTTTTTTTTGATAAAAATTTGCAACGATAACTTTTTGTTGTAGTGGTAATGCAGAATTTTCTTTGAGTAACACTTTTTAACTTTTTTTGTGAAAATTTTTTTAAGTGAAAAAATTTTGTGGCCTTGTTTTTAAAATGCGATGGTAACCCCGGGGGTTGAGGGGGTTTGTAGCGATGTTTTTGTAAAAGTTGGGGTTTGCAATGACAATATTTGCGGGGGAATTTTTGCTGAAGGGAAAATTTGGGGTTTTACAATGTTTGTAGGCAATTTTCCCCAAGGGGACAACTTTGTTGTATGGTAACTGAAAGCATTTCTTTGGAAACGACAGGGTTTTTTTTAAGTGACAACCCCTTAGAGTAAAAAAAATTTTGTGGCCATGTTTTTTAAAATGCAATGGTAGTGACAATGTTAAAAGATTGGTAGTTTGAATTTGTAGTGGTGGTTTCCCTTTAAAAAATTTTTTGCGGGAAAAATTGCCGCAAGATATTTTTTTTTACAATTTTGTAGTGCAATTTTAAAACAAAAAACCCTTTTGGGTTGTGGGGTTTAACCCCCCCAGCTACTTTTTTCGAAAAAGACTTTAAAATTTTTTTAGTAAAAATATTACTTTTGATTGCAATTGTGGTCTGAAAATTTAAAAGCGATGGTAGCGACAATTTTGAGAAGATTTTGGGGGCGATGAAAATTTGTGCAGCTTTGTTTGCAAGGGAAAATTTTTTTGGGGGGAAAAAAACCCGCAATGAAATTTGTGTTTCAATTTTTGTAAGGATAATATTTGCAAAGAAAAACATTTTTTTTGTGTGGAAACGGGCCAGCTACTTTCTTTGAGTAACGACAGGCCCATTTCTAGAAAACACCTAGAGTAAATTAATTTGGGGGCAATGATGTTTATAATGCATGGAACCAAATTTTTGAGAGGATTTTTTAGCGATGATTTTTTGTAGCGGGTGTGTTTGAAGGGACAATATTTCCCGGTGACAATTGCCGCAATAATTTTTGGGGTTTAAAAATGTTTAAAGTGACAATATTTGAAAGACAACTTTTTGTTGTGGCTAACTGAAAATACTTTTTTTGAGTAACGCCCTGGATTTTCTAGAGAAAAAACCCCAAAGAGTGATTTTTTTTGTGGAAATTTGAAAAATTTAAAAAATGCGATGGTACCCGACAATGGAGAAGTTTTGTAGCGATAAAATTTGTGCGCTGGTTTCCCAATGACAATATTTCGGTGAAATTCCCCCAAAAAATTTTTGCTTTTTAAAAAGTTTGAAATGACTTTTTGAAACGAAAACATTGTTTTTGGAAATGAAATAGTTTTTTTTGGTAACCGGGCATTTTTTGACAACCCCAAGATTTATTAAAATTTGGGGGCCTTAAAATTAAAAAATGTGATGGAGCGACAATTTTTTGAAAAGGGTTTTGTAGCGATGTTTTTTGGTAGCAGCTGGTTTGAATGCCCAATTTTTTGCGGTGCCCAATTTGGGCCCAATGATTTTTGGGGGTTTTTAATTTTTTTTGTAAAATATTTGCAACGACAAAAATTTGTTTTTTGGGGGTTTTAAAAAGGCATTTACTTTTTTTGGGATAACGACATGACATTTCCAGAGACAACACCTAAGTGAATACAATTGTGGCCAAATATTTTACAAGCGATGGTAGCGACAATGTTGAAAAAATTTTTGTGGCGATGATATTTGAAAGCAGTTTGTTTGCAAGGGAAAATTTAGTGGTGACAATACCCGCAATCAAAATTTTGGGGTTTAACCAGGGTTTGTAGTGACAATATTTGCAACGAAAACCCATTTGTTGTATTGGAAACTGCAAAAAGTTTTTTTGAAAAATGACTTTGGACTTTTTTGAGTGAAAAAACCCCTAAGTGTTTAACAATTAGGCCCCATGATATTTACAATCCCTGGTAGCGAAAATTTTTTGAGAAGTTTTTGGTGGCGAAAAAATTTTTTTAGCAGTTCTGTTTGAAATGGCAATATTTGCGGGGGAAAAAACCGAAATCAAAATTTGTGTTAAATGTTTGAAGTGACAATATTTTAAACCCCGACAACATTTTTTGTAGGGGGAAACTGCAGCACTTTCTTTGAGTAACGACAGGAACATTTTTAGTGACAACACTTAGAGTGATAGCAATTGGGGCCAAAGATTTTAATGCGATGGTAGCGACAATGTTGAAAGTTTTGGTAGCGATGATATTTGAAAGCAGTTGTGTTTCAAACCCAATATTTCGGTAAACAACAGGGGGCCAATGATTAATTTGTTTACAATGTTTAAAGTGATAATATTTGCAACCGACAACATTTGTTGTAGTGGAAAACTTGCAGCTAATTTTTTTTTGGAGTAACGACAGGGAAACCATTTTGTGACAACACTTAGAGGGGAATAGCAATTGGGGCCATGAATTTAAAAAGGGGATGGTAGCAAAAAAACAAGGAGAAGATTTGTAGCGATGATATTTGTACCCGTTGTGTTTGCAAGGCAATATTTACGGTAACAATAGCTGCAATGATATTTTTAGTTAAAAATGTTTTTTTTTGTAATATTTTCAACGACAACATTTGTTTTAGTGGTAACTGCAATGTTTTCTTTGATTTAACGACTGGTTTTTTTTGGGGGAAAAACCCCTTTTAAGTGTGAAAAAAAATTTTTGGGGGCCCATGATTTTAAAAAAATTCGATGGTAGCGACAATTTGTGAAGTTTTTGTGCGATGATTTTTGAAACCCCAGCTGTGTTTGCAATGAAAATTTTTGGGTAAAAATTTTCCCGCAATGATTTTGGGGGGTTTTAACAATGTTTGTAATGACTAAAATTCAACAAAAAACATTTGTTAAAGTCCCTAACTACAATATTTTTTTTGAAAACGACATTGACATTTTTAGTGACAAACTTCAGTGATTACAATTGTACCATGATATTTACAATGCAGGGAAACAAACAATTTTTTAAAAAATTTTGGGGGCGATGTTTTTGTAGCAGCTGGGTTTGGGCAATAAAAAATTTTTTCGGTGACAATCCCGCAATGATATTTTTTGGTTACAAGGGTTTAAAAATTGATAATATTGCAACGAAAATTTTTTGGGAAAGTGGTAACTGCGCTACATTCTTTGAGTAATAAACGGGACTTTTTAGTGACAAATTGGGTGTTTTCCCAATTGGGCCCCTTTTTTTAAAAAAAGCGATGGTGCGACAATGTTGAGAGGATTTGTAGCGTTGTATTTGTAGAGTTTTTTTGCATGGCCCAATTTTTGGGGGGACAATTCCCTAAAAGTTTTTGGGGGGGTTAAAAATTTTTGGGTAGTGACAATTTTGCAACGACAACATTTTTTGTATGGTAATGCAGTACTTTTTTGAGTAACGACAGGGAAAACATTTTTAGGGGACAACCTTAGAGTGATAGCAATTGGGGGCCATAAATTTTTAAAAATGCAGGGGGGAAAAATTTTAAAAAGGGGATTTAAAGCGAGTTTTTTGTAGTAGGGGGTTTGCAATAAACAAAAATTTGGGGACAATTGCCGCAATGATTTTTTTGGGTTACAATGTTTTTTTAAAAATTTTTTAACGAAAACTTTTGTTAAAGTGCTAACTGCAACTACTTTCTTTGAGAAACGAAATGGACTTTAAACAACGCCTAAGTGGTTACATTTTTTGGCCCCAAGATTTTTTAAAATGCAATGGGGGGCCAATGTTGAGAAGTTTTTGGGGCATAATATTTTTTAAGTTATTTTTGAAAAGATAATTTTTGGGGTTGAAATGGGCCCCCAAATGTTTTTTGGGGGGGTTACAATGTTTGTAGTAAAAAATTTTTGCAACGACAAATTTTGTATGCTAACTCAGCTGCTTTCTTTTGAGTAAGAATGGAATTTTTAGTGATAACACTTGAGTGTAGAAATTGGGCCGTTTTAAAATGGAGGGACACAATTTTTGGGGAAGTTTTTGAAGCGATGTTTTTAAAAAGCAGCGGGTGTTGCAATGACAATATTTGCGGGACTTTTTCCCGGGAATGTTTTGGGGGGTTTTAACTTTTTTTGAACGCCCAAATTTTTTGCAACGGCAAATTTGTTGTTGCCCTTAAATTTTTTTCTTCGAGTAACAACATTGACTTTTTTTAGTGACGCACTTACAGGATTCAAGGGTAGCCATGAAAAATTACAATGCGATGGCAGCGAAAATGTGGGGATTTGTGGCGGGGAATTTGAGCGCGTGTTTGCAATGAAATTTTTTAAAAGGTGAAATAGCCGCAATAAATTTTTTGGGGGTTTTACAATGTTTGTATGAAAAAAAATTTGCAACATAAAATTTTTGTAGGGGAAAACCTGCAGCAACTTTTTTTAAAAAAACAAAGGGGGACATTTTAGTGACAAAACTTGAGGGGTTGCAATTGTGGCCATGTTTTTCCCAATCTTTTAACAAAAATGTTGGAGGTTTTTTAAGCGATGATTTTTTGAGAAAGTTGTGTTTGCAAAAACAATTTTTGCGGGACAATTGTTTGGAAATATTTTGGGGGTTTTTACAAGTTTGTAGTGACAAAAAATTTGCAAGGAAACTTTTTGTTTGGGGTAACTGCAAAAAACCTTTGAGTAACGAAAGGGAAAATTTTTTAGGACAACACTTAAGTGATAGCAATTTTTGGCCAGAAAAAACAAGGGCTTGGTAGGACAATGTTGGAAAGTTTTAAAGCGATGTATTTTTTTAGGTGTGTTTTTTTTTGAAAATTTTTGGGTAAACAATTCCCAAAAATGAATTTTTTGGTTACAAGTTTTAGTGCCCAAAAATTTGAAACGAAACATTTTTTAAAGTGGTCTGCAGCTATTTTTATTGAGTAACCCCATGACTTTTTAGTAAAAATTTCTTACAGTGATTGAAATTGGGTATGATATTTAAAAAAAGCGATGGTGGGGGAAAATTTTTGAGAAATTTGGGCGTGAAATTTGTACCCAGCTTTTTTTTGAAAAGGCTTTTTTGAGGGACAATACCCCGCAATGTATTTGTGCTTAAAATTTTTTTTAAGGATTTTATTTGAAAAAGACAAATTTTTGTAGGGGTAACTAAAGTATTTTCCCTTTAGAAACGCCCGGGGGAACTTTCCCTAGAGACAAAAACTAGAGTGTTACATTTTGTGGCAAGAAAATTTTACAATGGGGGGTAACGAAAATGTTAAAAAAGGGGTTGTAGCGTGATATTTTTGGGCAGGTGGTTTGAAATTTGACAATTTTTGGGGTCCCAAATGCCGAAAAATATTTTTTTGTTAAAAAATTTTTTGTAGTGAAAATTTTTTGCAACGAAAACTTTGGGTTGAGTGAAAACTGAACTAACTTCTTTGAGTAACGAAGGAAAAATTTCTAGAGAAAAACACCTAGAGTAAATTACATTTGGGGCAAGGGATTTTAAAATGGGGGATGGTAGCGAAAATTTTGAGAATTTTTTGTACGATAAATTTTTGTAGCACTGTTTTTTCCCAATGAAATTTTTTTGCGGTAAAAATTTTCCCAAAAATTTTGGATTTGCGGTTACAATGTTTGTAGTGACTTTTGCAAGAAAAATTTGTTTTTTTGGGGTTAATGCCTGTTAAATTTGAGTAAGAAGGGCCCATTTTTAGTGACAACACCTAGAGTGATTAAAATTGGGGGCCATGTTTTTTAAAATTTTTATGGTAGCGACAATGGAAAATTTTTTGTGGGGGTTTATTTTTTAGCACGGGTTTGCAAAAAAAAATTTTTTGCGGTGACAATTCCCCGCAATAAATATTTGTGGTTACAATGTTTGTAGGGACAATTTTTGGGAAAAAAAAATTTTTTTTGTAGGGGGTAAATGAAAACCCTACTTTATTGAGTAACAAACATTGAATTTCCAGAGACAACCCTAGGTGAATAAAAATTGGGGGCCCAAAAAATTTTTAACAAGCGATGGTAGCGACAATGTTGGAAGATTTGTGGCGATGATATTTGTAGCTTTCGTTTGCAATGGCAATATTAGTGGTGACAATGGGCCCGCAATCATTTTTGGGGGGTTTACAATTTTTGAGTGACAATTTTTGTGACGACAACATTTTTTTGTATTGGAAAATGCAGCTAGTTTATTTGAGAAAATTTGGAAAATTTTGAGTGAAAACCCCACCTTTGAGTAAATTAAAATTAGGGCCCCATGATATTTACAATGGGGGGGGTAGCGACAATGTTGAAAATTGTGGCAAAGATTTTTTTGTAAAAGTTCTGTTTGCAATGGAAAATATTTGGGTGAAAAAACCCCCCCCCGAAATATTTTTTGGGGTTTAAAAATTTTTTGGGAAGTGACAATATTTAAAACGACAAATTTGTTGTAGTGGTAACTGCAAAACTTTTTTTGGTAACGCATGGAAATTTTTTAGTGACAACCCCTTAGAGGGGAAAAAAAATTTTTGGGGGGCATGTATTTAAAAATGCAAATGGAGCGACAATGTTGAGAGATTTGTACGATGATTTTTAAAAAAGGGGTTGTTTTTGCGAAGGCAATTTTCCCCCGGTAACAAGTTTCAAGAAAATTTGGGGTTGGTTACAAGGGTTTCTGTGATAATATTTCAACGAAACATTTTTGTAGGGGAATTTCACTATTTTTTTTGGTAACGACTGGCCCATTTTTGTGAAACACTTAGGTTGATACCCATTGTGGCCTTGATTTTTAAAAATGCATGTTAGCGACAATTTTAAAAAGGGGGATTTGTAGGGGAAAAAATTTGTAGATTTTGGGTTTTTGCAATGAAAATTTTTTTGCGGTGACTTTTTCCGCAATGAAAAGGTGGTTCAATTTTTTGTTGACAATATTTGAAAGGGCAACATTTTTTGTGGGGGAAACCCCAAACCCCTTTTTAAAACGCCCCCGGGTTTTTAAAAAACCCCCCTTAAAGGCCCCAATTGTGGCCATAAATTTTTTCCCAATGCTAGTGCCCCAATTTTAAAAATTTTTGTTGGGGATAATTTTTGAAAGTTGTTTTGCAAGGGCTTTTTTCGGTGCCTTTGCCGAATGATATTTGTGGTTTTTTTGTATGAAAAATTTTTAAAAAACCCCCAACTTTTTTTGGGGTTTGAAACCCTGAAAATTTTTTTGAAAAAGAATGGACTTTTTTAGGAAAACCCTTTAGTTGATTTTTTTGGGGGCCATAATTTTTTTAACAATGGGGGAAAAGGACATGTTGAAAAGGATTTGGGGCGTTTTTTGAAAAGATTTTTTTTGAAATGAAATTTTTTGCGGGGGCCCAATTTGCAAAAATGATATTGGGTTAAAATTTTGTATAAAATTTTTTGCAACAAAAAATTTGTTGTAGGGGTAAGCATTTTTCTTTAAAACGACATGGACTTTTTTTAGTGAAAACATTAGAGTGATAGAAAATTGTGGCCTTTTATTTACAATGAAATGGTAGCGACAATTTTGGGGTTTGGAATTTTTGTGGGGGGAATGAAATTTGGGGAAAAGGGCCCTTTTTTTTGGGTTAAAGGGGGCCAATTTTGCCCCGTTTTTGGGGGCTAACCCCCTTTTTTAAAAATTTTCCGGCAATTTGGGGAAAATTGGTGGTTTTTAAAAAGGGGGGTTTGAAGATTTTTTTTTAAATTTTGGCTTAATTTTGGGGAAAACCCCTAAGGGTTTTTTTAAAAAAAACCCCTTTTTTTAAACTTTTTTCTTGAGAAAAATGTTTTAAAAACATTGGGAAAATTTTAAAAAAAGGGGGTGGGAAAAAAATTTTTTACATTTTTTGGTTTTAAAAATTTTGGGGGAAAGAAATGAAAATTTTTACAAAGGGCTTTTTTGAAAACGCAATTTGTGGGGAAAAATTTTTTGGAAAAAAATTGTTTTTATTTTGTAAAAAGGGCCTGTTTTCAAAAAGGGGGGGGGCAATTTTTTTAAAGGGGTTTTTGGGGAAAATTTTTTAAAAAGCCGAAATTTGAAATTTGGGTTACTTTTTTTGTAGTAAAAAATTTTGAAACGAAAACATTTGTTGAAAGGGCTGCAAACTTTTTGGGGAATCATGGACATTTTTGGAAACCCCCCTTTTAGGTGTTTAAAATTTGGGCCTTTGAAATTTAAATTGCGATGTACGAAAATTTGTTAAAGAGATTTGTGCGTAAATTTGTAATTTTTTTGCAATGAAATTTTTTTGCAATTGCTGAAACCTGATTTTTGTGGTTCAAGTTTGTAGTGACAAAAATTTGCAAAAAAAATTTTGTTGGGGGAAATCTTACTTTCTTTGGAAAACGAGGGGGGAATTTTTTAGTGACAACTTTTTAGAGTGATAGCAATTGTGGCCAGAATTTTAAAAGGTCGACAAGGGTTGAAAAATTTTGTAGCGTGTTTTTTGTAGAAGGGGGGGAAAATTGACAAATTTGCGGGAAATTTGGCCCCGCTTTTTATTTTTTGGGTTAAAAGATTGTAGGGGGACAATATTTGAAAACGAAACAATTTGTTGTAGTGTTTAACCCCCAACATTTTTTTTTTTTAAAGAAAGGACTTTTTCCTGGGACAAGGGGCCTAGGTGAAAACTTTGGGGAAAAAATTTTAAAAAATGCGATGAAAGCAAAAGGGGGTTGGAAAAATTGGGGGGGATTATTTGGCATTTTGGGGGTTTGAATGAAAATATTTGGGGTAAAAAAATTTAGCCCCCCAAAAATTTTTTTTATTTGTGGTTAAAATGTTTTTATTTGAAAATTTGAAAAAAAATTTTTTAAATTGAGTGCTAACTGCAGCTGTTTCTTTGAGTAACAAAGGGGGAAAATTTTTAGTGCCCATCCCTTAGAGTGAAAAAAAATTTTTGTGGCCTAAATATTTCAATGCGATGGTAGCAAACGGGGGTTTGAAAAATTTTTTGTAGCGATGATATTTTTGCAGCTGTTTTTCCCCCAATGACAATTTTTGGGGGTGCCAATTTTCCCCAAAAAGTTTTGGGGGTTTTAAATTTTTTTTTAAAACTTTTTGCAACGGAAAATTTTTTTGTAGTGCTACTACAACCTTTCTTCGGTAACACATTGACATTTTTAGTGACAACATTCCCCGGGGTTACAATTGTAGCCATGAATTTACAATGCGATGGTAGCGAAAAATTTTGGAAAAGTTTTGAGCATGATATTTGTGTATGTGTTTGAAATGACAAATTTGCGGTGACAATTGCCGCAATGAATTGTGTTACAATGTTTTGTGACAATATGAAGAAAAACATTTTTGAGTGCAAATGCAACTCTTTTTTTAAAGTAACGACTGGAATTTTTAGTGAAAACACTT
>JBBMOL010004423.1:0-10228 GCA_037954665.1 Laguncularia racemosa | reverse complement strand
TCATAAATCATCTATTGCACAATAGAGATTAATGGAATTTCCCACCCTCAATAATAAGTCATCAAAATAGCGGAAGCAATAACATTCACTTATAATAGAAATTTTCAAAATGACTAACTAAAAATTTAACATGTCTTTTCTTAATCTATCTACTAGTCATCGTAATAGACGTATTTTACATTCCCATCATTGTTCTAATCTTAAGTTGTTTCCCCCCAGGTTTTTAACATATCCTACAATCTCTCCTATAGCATCTACAACTAAAGAAAAATTTCCCACGAGGGGTGAGCTAATGCCCGTTACAATGCATACCTACATACACACATGCATGCCATGCTAGAAATAATAACACATGCAAGATGCATCATAATATTCATTCACAATTTTACTATCTTTCACAATCTTCAATGATACACAATAACATCATAAACACCATCAAACACAGCATTCCTAAACATCCTTTCACAATCCATCAACAAATAATATATATATATATATATGATAAAGTAATCTTCTTTATCCATGAGTTCCTTACAAAACATAATAATATATATATGACAATGAGTACTCCCCACTACGCATAAGTCTATGAGTCCTCATACATCAACCTTCCACAACCATACATAATAAAAATAATAAAAATGACGGTGGTGATACCATACTATCCATGAGTTCTCATACATCAACCTTCCACAACCATACATAATATATATATATATATATATATATATATATGACAGTGGATATTCCCCACTGTCCATACACTACAAATTTTCACAATACATGTCATAACCTTCCACATCACAATATTTCACAACACAACCTTCCACATAAGACCTGAATTATTTCATTATATGACTCCACTAGGGACAACGTCACATACCGATCATCGGGGTGCTACCCTAAGAACATCAACCTACACTAGGTTTTTTGGACCCAACAATTTACAATCACATGCACACTCAATCTGGTTCATTTACAATATTATTAAACCTACACACAAAAAATCTAATTTATTAAGCACAAGTAACAAACATGGTATACACGTACCTGACATTGCAAAACTTGGTTTGTTTTATACTAATCTAGCTTCACAATTCTTCTAAACCTATATATTATTCAAATTGTTTGATTTTAGAATTACATTCCTATAAATATCAAAAGGAAAATAGATGTGTTTCAACTTAACACGATTATGTTGGGGGTCGTGTATTTGAGTACAGGGTAGTACGGTCGTGCTAAAGGCCGTATACATTTCTCTTTTTTTTTTCTTTTTTTTTTTTTTTTTTTGCAACATGGTTTCAACATGGTCATGTATCTTTCTATTCACAATTTATCAACATAACCTCAACACGATCGTGTTGAGAGGCCGTGTATCTTTTTGTTTACCTTGAATTGTCAACATGGTTTCTAGTATGGTCATGTTAAGAAGTCATGTATGGCCGTTGATAAGTCGCAAAATACCCTTATCTAGAGTAATGAAATTGTGCTTTATTATTGAATTTTTAGATGATTTGTTGAAGAAAAGGATGCTTAATGGAATGAATGTTAATTTTAGGATCTTCTAGAGTATTTTGGAGCTAAGGGAAGGAGTTTTGAAGAGTCGGATCAAGTTTGGAAGGAATTGGATACAGTACATGTGAAGAAAAGAATTCTGGAAAGTACACAAGCGAGATACATGCCCATGTACTTTGCTTGTGTATCTAAGTTTTGCTGCTGTTCAACGATGTTTCAAATACACGACTAATGTACACTCCCATGTACTTGCACGTATATATTCACATAAGGACACTTGGAAGCAAGCATGAGATACACGAACGAGATACACTACTCGTGTATCCGCTCGTGTATGTATCCAACTTGGGTACATGTATAAATAGATCGTTAGTTGCCCTAGAACGGAGGTTACGGATTTTGTACTTGCTCTGACTCTCATAACAGCAGGGGAAAGAAGATTCTATCGATTCCAAAGGAGATTGAAGACCCACGAAGAAGAAGATTCTATCTTTAAGGTTGTGACTATTAATTTTATTTATTCTTCCAGTAATTGCATTTCTTTTGTCCAATTTATGGAGGAGTAGACCCTAAATCTAGATTTTATTTGAAACTTCTCTGTCATGTGATGAAGATTTGGTTTTTAATGCAAAGTTGTTAGCTTTCTTATGATTAATTGCATGCCCTTCAATTGTTTCTTAGATTCATAGATCCGGAATATGAATTTATGCATGATATCATATTAGTTAATTGAGAAATTGCTCTTATGATTAGATTTAATGCAATTAATGAGATTTGATTGTTCTTTTAGAGATAGGAAACAAGAGTCTTCTGTTTACATCGATTATTTTGATGCGAATTCATGTGATTTATGCAATTCTAGGTTGCTATTAACTAAGGAGAGATCCTATTTGATAAGCCTAGGATTAGATAGTTTAGTATACTTGAGAAAGTAGTTAACTTGACTAGAGAATTTGACAGTATAAGAAGTCAATTACGCCAATCTTCATAAATCTAATGAATTACATGATAGAGAAGGAGTAGAATAAGATCTAGGTTGCTTTTGTTAATTGATAAATCTTCAGAACCATTGTTGTTAGTGAGTTATTAGTTTTAAGATTAGAGTAATTAAGTTTCAACCAACATTATTAAGTGGCGGTTAGATAATAGGAACGGAGTTAGTACTAGTAGTTGGTGTATCTCTGAGGGACGACCTTGTGCTTACTCGCTGTATTACGTTACGATAGGTGCGCTTGCCTATTGCTTCATAGTCGGATTAAGAACAAGAATTCAATTTATTAAAACTACGATTGGCAACGATCAAGTTTTTGGGTAGGATTAAGAACAAGAATTCAATTTATTAAAACTACGATTGGCAATGATCAAGTTTTTGGGTGCACTTGCCTATTGCTTCGTAGTAAGATTAAGAACAAGAATTCAATTTATTAAAACTACGATTGGCAACGATCAAGTTTTTGGCGTCGTTGCCGGGGATACGCCAATATTAGAAACACTTTTTACTTATTAATTTAACCAATTTATTTTTTTCTTATCTTTTTTCCCTTTTCTTCTTGAGAATTTGGAGCTGATAATTGATTTGTATTACGTTTACAGTGTATGACCAGAAGTTGCTCCAAGGAACTTGCTGTTTTTAATCCTGAGCCAGAGAAAATTATTTGTCGTTATCAGAAAAAGCAACACTCGACTGAGTCAACATCATTTGGTATTCAAGGAGAATCACCGAAGGAAGAAATGGCTGATCAAGTCAATAATCGTGCTCAAGAGCTGAATCAAGGAAATGTTGTTGTGGATCCCCCGAATCATCAACTGGTTGATAATAGAGATGGCCGAGTTAATGCGCCACCTACAACTAATTCTGATTTTGCCAGGCCAAACTTGATAGGCGTTAGCTCTAGCATAGTCTGTCCTCGAGTGGAGGCAAATAATTTTGAACTTAAGCCTGTCGTGATTCAGATGGTGCAGCAATATACTCAATTTGATGGTTTACAGGATGAAGATCCAAATGCGCATATCCAACTCTTTCTGGAGATATGCGATACCTTCAAATTTAATGGAGTTAGTGATGATGAGATCTGCCTCAGGCTCTTCCCATTCTCTTTGAAAGGTAAGGCTAAGCAGTGGCTGAATTCTTTACCGAGGAACTCCATTACTACATGGCAAGGTTTGATTAAGAAGTTTTTGGACAAATTCTTCCCTCCTTCAAAGACCGCTAAACTTCGAGCTGAGATTCAATCTTATCATCAGTATGACATGGAGATGTTGTATGAAACCTGGAAGAGATTCAAGGACTCAATACGAAAATGCCTACACCATGGGATCCCAGAGTGGCTTCAAGTTCAGATATTTTATAATGGGTTGAACTATCAAACGAGACAAATAGTAGATGCCACAGCTGGTGGCACCTTGAATCATGAAACTCCTGAAGAAAGTTTGACTCTTTTTGAAGACATAGCCGCGAATAATTATGAATGGTCACATGGTAGGGGCAGAGAAAAGAAGGTGGCACACATTCTTGAAGTGGATGTGGCTACTTCTATCATGTCCAAAGTTGAGGCTTTATCTAGAAAGATCGACAGGATGGCTGTCTCACAACATCAGCTGGCTATTGTGGAACCCTCAGGTGGTGAGGAAGGGCAAACAGAGCAAGTGGATTATTTGGGAAACCCAATTCGGCCCTAGAATAATCCATATAGCAATACTTATAACCCAGGATGGAGAAATCACCCAAAAGTTTCTTAGACTAACAACAGTAATATTCAGAAGGGCAATCCGAATCCTCCACCAGGTTATCAGAGGCTAATGGTCCAGAGTTCCAAACCGCCACTTGAAGATCTCCTCACAAAATTCATCAAGGATTCAGAAGACAAACAGAAGTCCTTAGATTTGATTCTGAAAATTCAAGACTCGGCTCTAAGGAATTATGAGGCATCAATACATAATCTTGAAAACTAGGTCGGTTAGATAGTTAAGCTTCTGTCAGAGAGATCTCAAGGTTCACTACTGGGAAACACGGAAACCAACCCTAGAGAACATGTTAAAGCTGTTACATTACGAAGTGGTAAGGAACTACAACCAAAGGTTCAAGAAGAAGAGAGTCGGGTGGTTGAACCAGCAAAAGAACAAGTAGTTCTCAAAGAAGGGGGAAAGCATTCAGAAAAATCACCTAAAGAGAAATCATCACCTCCATTAATCCCATAATACAAGCCCAATGTTCCTTATCTAGCATGACTCAAGTAGAACAGAATAGATGAGCACTATGGCAGATTTTTAGAGATATTCAAGCAATTGCATATCAACCTTCCACTGGTTGAGGCATTATCACAAATACACGATATGCAAAATTTTTGAAAGAGTTGCTATCGAACAAAAGGAAACTTGAAGAGTTCTCCACTGTAACTTTAGGAGGAGAATGCTCTGCGGTAATTCAGAACAAACTCCCAACGAAGTTAAAAGATCCTGGGAGCTTTACCATCCCTTGCCTGATAGGGAATTTATCTGAAGAATGGGCATTGGCTGATTTGGGAGCTAGCATTAATTTGATGCCATATAAGATGTTCTAGAAATTGGGTATTGGAGAGCCAAAACCAACCAAAATGAGTCTTCAGTTAGCCGATTGATCAGTCAAATTCCTGAGAGGAGTAGTTGAAGATGCATTAGTGAAGGTGCAAGACTTCATCTTCCTGGCAGATTTCGTCATCCTTGACATGGAAGCAGATGTGGAGGTCCTTCTTATATTGGGGAGGCCATTTTTGGCTACTGTTAGAGCCATAATTGATGTTGGGGATGGGAAGTTAGTGTTGAAAGTGGGAAATGAAGAGGTCATAGTGAAAATGCTTGACATCCTTAAACAAAGCCTGCACCATGATGATACATGCTATGCAATCGACTACCTCAACTTCGCAGCTTCGGATTCATTGTAAGACCTGTTGATTGGTGATGCATTGGAATTGTGTTTGATGAATGGGGAAAAAGAGCAACCTGAAAATATGGCGATTAGAGCAGTTGTCAATCTGCTTAATAATAATCCTGAGTTGAGAGAAGAAAGAAGCTTTGAAGGTATGAATAGATCTACCATTCAGAGATCGAAACCTTCAATTGAAGAACCACTTGAGCTAGAATTGAAACAATTGCCAGACTACCTTCAATATGCATTTTTGGAAGAAGATTCTAAACATCCAGTCATAATTGCATCAAATCTGGATCAAGATCAGTAGGAAAGGTTATTGCATGTCCTGGGGCAACACAAGAAAGGAATTGCAGATATAAAGGGGATTAGCCCATTGTTTTGTACACACAAAATTTTGATGGAAGATTGTGTCAAGCCAGTGGTACAACCGCAGCACCGACTTAATCCAAATATGAGAGATGTCGTAAAAAAGGAAGTCATCAAATTTCTTGATGCAGGAATGATCTACCCGATTTCTGATAGCTCATGGGTGAGCCCCATTCAAGTAGTTCCGAAGAAAGGCGGTATGACAGTAGTACCGAATGAAAAAAAAAGAACTTATCCTGATGAGAACTATCATTGGATGGAGAGTTTGTATAGATTACCGCAAGCTAAGTGACGCAACTTGAAAGGATCATTTTCCTCTTCCATTTGTGGACCAAATGCTTGAAAGGTTAGCTGGTCATGCATATTACTTTTTCCTCGATGGGATGTCTAGATATTTCCATATTCCTATCGCACCCGAAGACCAGGAAAAGATGACATTCACATGCCCTTTTAGGACCTTCGCTTATCGACGCATGCCTTTCGGATTATGCAACGCTCCAGCCACCTTTCAGCGATGCATGATGGCTATTTTTGATGATATGGTAGGAGACAAGATGGAAGTATACATGGCTGATTTTTTTATTTTTGGGAATTCTTTTGATGAGTGTCTACACCATCTTGAGTTAGTGTTACAACGTTGTGAAGACACTAACCTGGTTCTAAATTAGGAGAAGTGTCATTTTATGGCAAAAGAAGGTATTCTTTTGGGCCATAAAATCTCCAAGAAAGGCATAGAAGTGGATGAGGCAAAGATCGAAGCAATTTCTAAATTGCCCCCACCATCTTCAGTTAAGGCAATACGAAGTTTTCTTGGCCATGCAGGGTTCTATCGACGATTCATTAAAGATTTTTCAAAAATTGCTAGGCCGATGACAAAAATCTTGGAGAAGGATACCTCCTTTGACTTCAACCAGGAATGCATTGATGCATTTGAACTCCTCAAGGAAAAACTCATCACTGCACCTATCATGGTCATACCAACATGGGACGTTCCCTTTGAGATTATGTGTGATGCTAGTGACTCGGCTGTGGGAGCTGTTTTGGGTCAGCGAAAGGACAAATACTTTCAACCCTTTCATTATGCTAGCAAAACACTCACTCCTGCATAAGAAAACTGTACAACCACTAAGAAGGAGTTGCTGGCAGTTGTCTTTGCCTTTGACAAGTTCAGACCATATCTCATCTTATCTAAGGTCATCGTATACACAGATCATTCCACCTTAAAATTCTTGCTAACAAAACAGGATGCAAAGCCACACCTCATTCAATGAATTTTACTTCTTCAAGAGTTTGATTTTGAGATAAGAGATAAAAACGGTGCTGAAAATCTAGCAACCGACCACTTGTCATGTTTGGAGAATCTCTATTTAGAAAGACCGAATGAAGTTGAGATCAACAATGAGTTCCCTGAGGAATGATTGTATGCCATCAAGACCGTTGAAGATGATATCATCCCATGGTTTGTTGATATTGCCAATTACTTAGTGGCAAGGGCCCTTCCTAAGGATATGAACAAGCAACAGAAGAAGAAAGTTTTCTCCGAATTGAAGCACTACTATTGGGAGGATCCACATTTATTTAGAATTTGTGATGATCAGATGATTCGAAGGTGTGTTTCCTATGAAGAAGGATGGAAAATCTTATTCCACTATCACAGTGGGCCAACGGGAGGACATCGTAGTGCCAATAGGACAGTGCACAAAGTATTGGAAGCAAGATTTTACTGGCCGTCATTGTTTAGGGATGCTCAGAGATATATAGCTCGATGTGACCGATGCCAGAGGGATGGTAACATATCAAAAAGGAATGAAATGCCACAACACTACATATTAGAGTATGAAGTATTCGATATGTTGGGCATCGACTTTATGGGGCCCTTTCCTCCTTCCTTCGGAAATAAATACATATTGGTAGCTATGGATTATGTCTCTAAATGGGTAGAAGCACAAGCCTTGTCGACTAATGACTCCTGGGTGGTTGTTAAATTCTTGAAGAAGCTCTTCTATAGATTCGGGGTCCCACGGGCACTCATAAGTGACAGAGGTACACACTTCTGTAATTCGCAAGTTGAAAAGATTCTTAAGCGATATGAAGTGACTTACCGTCTTGCTACGCCGTATCACCCCCAAACTAGTGGGCAAGTGGAGGTTTTAAATAGGGACCTAAAGCGTATCTTAATGAAGTTCGTGTCTCAGCATAGATGAGATTGGGCTGAGAAGTTAGATGATGCTTTGTGGGCATATCAGACAGCTTACAAAACCCCCTTTGATACTACTCCATATCGATTGGTCTACGGGAAAGCTTGCCATTTACTAGTTGAGATTCAGCATAAGGCATTTTGAGCGATCAAATCTGCCAATTTAGATCTCAGCCGGTTTGGAGCACATCGAAGGATGTAACTTAATGAGCTAGATGAATGGAGGCTCATGGCATATGACAATTCATATATATACAAAGAGAAAGCCAAGAAGTTTCATGATGCTCGGTTACCACGGAATGGACAGTTTAATGAAGGGGACTCTGTATTACTTTTCAACTCTAGGTTGAAATTGTTCCCTGGGAAGCTTAAATCAAGATGGTTCGGTCCATTCCAGGTAAAAAAGGTTTTTCCCTACGGTACAGTTGAGCTGGAACACCCGGAGAAAGGCATTTTCAAGGTGAATGGTTAAAGGCTTAAGCATTACTTTGGGGACTAAACAATTTTGGAAGAAAAGGAGGAGTTGAACCTCATTCTCATCTCCATTTGAGCTCCACCGGTTCATTACGTCGAGCTAACGACGTTAAACAGCAGCGCTTCTTGGGAGGCAACCCATGTTGCTTAGGTAAGTTTTTTTCTTTTTTTTCTTTATTATCATCCGTTGTTTTAGAGTAACTTTTGCAGGACAGGAAACTATAGAGGGGCTAACCAAGTTTGGATTCTATGAAAGTCACCCTAATAGAGCTTCTTTTAAGCTCTAAGTGTGGGGAAATTCAGGATGGGAGACCTTTTTAAGGGAATGCAAGATGAAGTGATGACAGGTATGTACATTGATATGAACAACCGGGTATACTAGTGGTGTATCCGATTTTTCACACATGCTAGAGGGTGTCTAAATTGACTTTGCAATATAAAAGGGGAATACGTCATAGTGTGCCCTCCCGTGCACTTCAAAATATGCTCATTGTGTACATATCAGAGATACACGAATAAGGTACACGCTCGTGTACCTAGTCGTGTATCTGAACCACAGAAGGCACAATTCGATACACGAACAAGGTACATGTTAAGAAGTCATGTATGGTTTCTAATACGGTCATGTTCACCTGGTCGTGTTCACCTTGAATTGTCAACATGGTTTCTAATACGGTCATGTTAAGAAGTCGTGTATGGCCATGTATCTCTTGGTTCACTTTGGTTTTCAACACGATTTCAATATAGTCATGTTGGAAGGCTGTGTATCTCATTGTATGCTTCACAAAACTATCCCTCAGCCCGATTTCTAATTGATTCAACCTAATTGATCTATAATGTAATACACTAGTAGATATATTTAACCCAAATTGTTATCATGATGAGTGAATCGCTTATTTTGTCCCTTGTGTATCACGAATTAATCCAGATCTGTAAATGACCTCAATGTGCTAATTCTTGCTTTAAGATATACATGAATTCAATGATCAATTGTTATTGATAGATCTACTCACCTTAAACAATTTAGTGAATTGTAGCACTTGCTTGTCCTTTCTCTCTTCGGATTTCTATAGAGTGTATTTCAGGTTTGGCAAGGTATTTAAATGAAGGAAAAATGTTAACCGTAGGTAAAAGGAAGCTTATATACCGAGGTTGTGAAATGACTATTTTGTCCTTAGTCATAATTCTTATTTCCCACATTATCCTTAATAGATTATTATTATTATTTATTACACACACGCATATATAAAATATTACTCTGGTATTATATTCTCCCTCTACAAGAATTTTCGTTCTTGCAAATTACTTAGATCACTGAATAGTTCTAGGTATCTTCTTCTCATTTCTTCTTTTAGTTGCTAAGTTGTTTCTCTTTCGATTTGATTGCTCTATTGCACCTTGACATACTTGATAACCAGTCTTCTCAAAGTTTTCTCCTTAGTATCCACAATTATGATGGGTCTCTGCACTATTGTGTGATTTGGCTACACTTGTAAAGGTTCTAGTGTAGTGATTTAATTTGAGATTGGTATATATTTTCTTAGTATAAAAATGTGAAATGCATTGTGTGCTTTAGCTAGACTTGGTGGCAATGCCAGTTTGTATGCCGCTAGTCTAATTTTTTCCAAGACTTCAAAAGGTCCCATATATCTAGAGTTCAATTTCTCCCTTAGTCCAAATCTTATCACTCCCTTCGTAGGTGAAATCTTCAACAACATATGATCTCCCACCTAAAACTCCAATGGTTGTCTTCTCTTGTCGACATATGA
>JBBMOL010004422.1:0-10231 GCA_037954665.1 Laguncularia racemosa | reverse complement strand
GAGACCGTGTACTAGGCTTGTCACTTGCCCAGAAGCATACACGGCCTGGAGGCACGGCCGTGTATGCGACAATTTATAGACGTGTATTTTATTATTTATTTCCACGTGTACGCTTAGATTTTCCCCTTTTAAATATTTTACGGGGCCATATAAATACTCTTTTGTCAGATAGATTAGGGTTACGTTTTAATATACATTTGAATACACTTTGAGAGAGAGTTTTCTCCAATTATCGGGTTGTGCGCAACCTAATTTGCATCAAAGCGTGTGTCTTTGTTGTGTGAAACCAATCCAATTTCGGATTCGTTTCGTTTTAGCTTCCGCGCTGCGTCACATTTTCCTTCCAAGAACTGGAATACTAATTCCACAACTCTATAATGAATATGAAAGATCCTTGTAGGAAAAAGGATAGTTGCGAATGCTGTCAAGATGAAAGCATAAACCCGTCTTTGTCTGTAATTCTTGGGATCTCCACATAAGATATCTTTCTTGCTCCCATCATCACATTGAGCCACAAACCAAGCTTCTAATTCATCCATTCGAAGGCAATACCCATTGCTATTTTCCAACACTCGATTGATCATCACTCTGCAAATTCCCAGAAGTTTACTGAAAATACCTGCTGGCCCAACCTCTAGATCTGGAACATACACCCCATTGGAAAGTGGAGGGGCCTGGAGAAGTTGAGTATATTCTTCTAGGGTTGGCGTGATCTCGTGTGGCCTAATAAAGAAAGCTGCGGACTCAATTTTCCAAGGGTGTGATATAGCCCGAATTAAAGGTAAGTTGATATCCATTTTCATTAGTGAGAGAATGGGCCCTATTTTGCTTTGGATGAAAGTCTACTCTTCAGGGCTGTATAAGGTGAACCAATGGTCCAGTACTAGTTTAGAATCCAAAGGTTTACAAACCCGGGTTTCTTTGCGAAGGAGATAGTCAATTATGGTGCTAGCCATCTAGTAGGATTATAATAAATAAAAATTTCTAATTACAAACAAATATCTTACAAAAACACAATAAAAATTCTTTTACAAGCGATTGCATCTGAACTCCAAAGAAAGAAATTACATTGTTAATCATTTGCTGCTTCATGATTTCATGTATGCAAAGAGGTAGGTTCTAAAGGTTCCCAAGCTCTATGGCCTCCCACATTTTCGAATAAATGGATCTCAGGCTATATCGAAGCAATGGGTAGGGTAACCTAATCAGCTCTGACCGGTGAATATTTCACTTCACCCGGAACTTACACAATGGCTCCCTGTTTTAGGGTCCTAAGATGGCTTAGGTCTGACCGTATCTAATTACACAATTACATGCATAAAAACTCAATAATTTAAAAAAAAAACTAAACTTTATTAAATCCCTGGATTAAGAGTAGATACAAACATTAGTGCAAATGATATTTTACAAAATGAGAGCTAATTAAACATATCCAAAAATGATGATTTTAGAAGGTTTAGGTGGCTAGCCTACTATGGGTCCTCCATAGAGTCGCCATCCTATCGAGTCTAATTTGAAAATTTTATATTGTTTTCCTAATTCGATTCATATTAGATCTTATGCTCATTCAATATAAATTCTCGACTTGAAGTAGGAACTTTATTATTTATTTGGAGTCGCCACCCAACCAGAGTTGGGAAAAATTATTAAATTAAAATTAATTGAGTAGATTAATTCTAATCTAGACAACCAGAGATTCTCAACTCGGAGGCAATCCTATTAAAGCCCTAAAGTTACCACCTTATCTTTCTAAAATCTGAATTACGTATTTATGTTATGCTACCTTTTTTTAGCATAAGAAGAAAATATTAGAAAAAAATGATACAATTATGATACTAATAATGATTTAAAAATATATTTTTTATTTTTTTTAGAGTTTTCCCATAAGGGTGCTTACATACCCGCTATTCGGGATCAAATAGGCCGTAGTTCGCTTTTTATAAAACTTTAGTGGATTAGTTAATTTTAATTATGAAAACATGCCAAGTTTATGTTTATTACTATTTAAATTTATTTAAAGAAATTTCTAAGCCTAAGCTTTATTTCTTAATTTTGAAAAAAACTAAAACTTCTAATTTTGAAAAACGTCAATTATTTTCATTCATTTATTTTATGAAAAGAAGTTTTCTAAGTGATAAAAAATTTATTATTTTTTATTAATTATAATAGACATTTTTTTTAGAAAACTCTAAACCTAGTTCCATTAACATATTCCTAAAAACATACATCTTTATTATTTTTTTCATTTTTATATTTTTTATTTTATTTTCCATATATATTCTTATTTTATTTAGTATTAAAAACTAATAATAATAAATAAAAAAAATAAAGAAATCCGACTAACTTAGACGCGGGTCGTGGTTCGGGTTAGGTCGGGCGGTCGGGTCGAATCTGGTTTGCAGGTTGGGTCATGAATGCAACAGTTGGGAGCTTTTCGACGGCGGCTTTCTAGTGGCGTTTAGCAGTAATTGATAGGGGTTTTCAAAGCTTTCAAGCGTGAGGAATCCAATGGTGGTGTTAGTTTTTGTCGAAAACCACCCTAGGCAGTGGTTTAAGCAGCTACGGTGAGATCTAAAGAGAGAGAGAGAGAGATCTTCAGTGAGTGTGTTTCCCTTCCCCTTTTCTTTTCTTTTTCTTCTTATCCCCTCCCAATTCTTCCTCTCTTCTCCTCCGACCTTCATTTCATGCTTTATTTATAGGGGTGCGGGGTTGATTGCGGATGAACACGGATCTAAACCATGTTTGATTTTTTTTTCTTCTTCTTTTTCTTCCGATTTAAAAAAGATTGATGCAAATCCCTTAACTTGAACTTATTCTTATGATTTATCCAAAAAGATTTGAGAAAAGAAATTGTTTTCTCTTGTCCGGATTTGCTTTGATTTTTTCTCGTCCGTTTCGCTTCCGTTGGCTGGTTGGAGAAGATGATCACGCACACCGCACGTGATTTGGGCCGTCCTATTGTGTGCTGCCACATGGCAATTGGGAAGAAAAAAAAAAAGAAAATGGCACAAAGTGCCATTCATGAGTTTCAAACTCGTGACCGCGTCTCCCCCTGCATGTTTCAAGCGCACACACGGACCAGTTAGACTAGCCCAATTCTCATTTTTTGCTTTGCACGTAAATTACATATAAGCGTGCTAATTTTTACTAATTATATATTATTTTGAAATTCCTAAATTTAATTTAAAAACCTAAATATCTTTTATTGTTATCGCTACCCTTATTTTCTATTATTTGTGTATTTTATTTATTTATTTTTTCCTTTATATTTGAAGAATAGAAAAAAATTAATAATAATAATTAGGGGACAAATATGGGGTGTTTACAATATGCTGTTATAATGTATTTTTATAAACGTAGCTATAAATTAAATTATTTTTAATTGACCGTTAATTAATAGTCATTAGTTGTTAAGATATCATTAATTAATTGTTAAAAATTAATTAACGAAAAATTTTGTATTAGGTGGAAATATAAAATATTTGTATGGTTTAGTAGAATTAGTCATAAAAGTAAGTAGTTGGTAATTATTCGTTAATTAAAGATGATTAGTCGTTAATATGTCGTTAATTAATTGATGTAAAATTAATTAGGGAAAATTTTTGTATTTGTTACAAAGTGAAAGTATTTTTTATGGTTTTGTAAAATGAGTTATAAAATTAATTAGGTATTAATTATCCTTTAATCAAAGGGTATTAGTCGTTAATATATTGTTAATTAATTACTATGAAATTAATTAGTAAAATTTTTTGTATTAGGTGGAAATGTAAAATATTTGTATGGTTTAGTAGAATTAGTCATAAGAGTAAGTAGTTAGTAATTATTTGTTAATTAAAGGTGATTAGTTGTTAATATGTGGTTAATTAATTATTGTAAAAGTAATTAGTGAAATATTTTGTATATGTTGCAAGGTGGGATTATTTGCATGCTTTTGTAGATTGAGTTATAAAATTAATTAATTATTAATTATTTGTTAATCAAAGAGGATTAGTCGTGAATATATCATTAATTAATTGCTATAAAATTAATTAGTGAAAAATTTTATATTGGGTAGAAATGTAAAATATTTATATGGTTTAGTAGAATTAGTCATAAAAATAAGTAGTTGGTAATTATTCGTTAATTAAAGATGATTAGTACTTAATATATCGTTAATTAATTATTGTAAAATTAATTAGTGAAAAATTTTGTATTTGTTACAAAGTGGGATTATTTGTATGCTTTTGTAGACTGAGTTATAAAATTAATTAGTTATTAATTATCCGTTAATCAAAGGAAATTAGTCATTAATATATCGTTAATTACTTGCTATAAAATTAATTAGCAAAAAAAATTATATCGGGTAGAAATGTAAAATATTTGTATGGTTTAGTAAAATTAGTCATAAAAGTAAGTAGTTGGTAATTATCTGTTAATTAAAGATGATTAGTCATTAATTAATTATTCTAAAATTAATTAGTGAAAAGTTATTAGCGTATGAGCAAGCAACCCTCACTGTGCGATAGTGTGAGTTGTCACTCTATTGTGACGTACGTACGATCCCATTTGATGCGCAAATCGAGCCATACTTGCAGTTGGCTAGATTTGAAAGTGTTAGTTGGTTGCTGTACATACCCTTTGATTAGCACATGATTACAGCACTGGTGGAGAGATGGCGTCCAAAGATGCATATATTCCACATGCTGATAGGGGAGTTTACCATCACGTTATAGGATGTGGAGATCTAACTGAGACTCCCCATCAATGGACAAGCAGTTACAGGGAGTAGCTACTTGGATTGGGGAGCAATATGTAAAGAACTGCTGGGGGCAAGACTCAAGTTTAGCAGTCGAGGTGGGCGCGCAATAGTATGATATGACTCCATGATATGTTTTAGCTAATCCCACCGGACGCTAATGTGGAGCAAATACATCGAGCTACTTGTGCATACATTTTACAGCTGTTAGGGGGATTTATCTTCACCAATAAATCCAGCTCCCTTGTGCACGCAATGTGGTTACCATTGCTGCAACATTTTGACATCGCTCGGACATATAGCTAAGGGGTTGCATGTCTGGTGTAGTTGCATCGCCAATTGTATGTTACGTCATCACCATCAGCACATGAGATTGGAGGGACAACCATATTGCTACAGGTGTGGGCTTGGGATTGATTTCCTCACATTGCACCCATTAGTCGACATGGACTATTTGTACTAGCCGGATGTCTATTGGCAGTACGATGGAACACCCAGAGGGACACATAGTTTCACCCCACCTATGTAGTTGACACATATTTGGATACGCTGGACAGGCAGAATATATTGCAAGTACCTTAGTAATCATATTTCTTTCCTTGCAATTAATCATATTTATTACTTAAAGTAAATAAAATTTCCTATTTTTAGGTTAAATGGGAGTCGTATGACACAAATTTGATTAATATACTATCAGATTTCTACAAAACTAGCATGCATATTTGGACGACTTGAGTGCCACTCATTTGTTTCCACATTGTTGAGTGGCATTTCCTAGATCGAGTAGCCAGGCAGTTCGGCGGGTTCCAATATATCCCGCAGCCGGTGAACATGCAATCGGAGCTATATGAAATCGACCTGTGTGGGTGGATTGATGTCGACTAGACCGTCCTACATGAAGTGTATTTACACATGTGGGAACAGCAGGATGGTCGAGTAGTTCCTATAGAGGGCCCTTACGGTGTGCATGATAGCTACTTGCTAACAACTTTTGAGAAACTTTGGCTGAATGCCTCTTCATAATTCATGTTCAAGTATATATATACATTAGGAGGATATCTTTCTAAGCAACTATATCTTACAAACTAGGAAAATAAATCTTCCTCTACCAAAATATACAATACAAAATATACATGCCATATTTACAAACTAAGTCACGAAACAAATATCTCAATATTCACGGCCGTACCTTCTAGCCATGTATTAGGCCGTGTATGTTTCTGGTAACTACCTGACACAATACACAGTCGTGCCTTCTGTTCGTGTATCCGGCCGTGTATGTTTCGAGGAGGTACCTGACACAACACACGGCCGTGCCTTCTATCCGTGTATCCGGCCGTGTATGTTTTTGGGAGGTACCTGACACAACACACGCCCATGCCTTCTGACCATATATCCAGCCATATATGTTTCTGGAAGTTATCTGACAGAATACACGGTCGTGCCTTCTGACCGTGTATCCGGCTGTGTATATTTTTAAGCTTCCAGACCGTCTTGATTGATATCCCCCCTCAAATTGATGTGGACTGATCAAGAAGCATCAATTTGCCAACAAGAAACTGATGACGCTACCGAGAAAGAGCCTTAGTAAATATATCGGCCGTTTGAAGATCAGAAGATATATGAGGAAGAAAAATAACACCATTATCATAAGCTTCTCGAATAGAATGAAAGTCCACTTCAATATGTTTCGTACGCTCATGAAAAACAGGATTAATAGTAATTTGAATAGCACTAGTATTATCGACATGAAGAGAGGTAGACCCAAGTTGAGGAAAACCAACCTCAACTAACAAACCTCGAAGCCAAATGATCTTAGAGCAAGCAGACGACATAGAGCGATATTCGGACTCAGTAGAAGACTTAGACACACGATCTTGTTTCTTACTCTTCCAAGAAATTAAAGAGTTACCAAGAAACATACACCAACCAGTAATAGAGCGACGTGTATCAGAACAACCAGCCCAATCAGCATCACTATATGTGGTTAAGTGAATGGGAGACTCCGCAGAAAAGAACAAACTACGATGAGAAGTCCCTTTTAAATACCGAACAATACGGCGAACTGTTGCTAAATGAAGATGTGTAGGTGCCTACATAAATTGACTAACTTGTTGTATAGCAAATGAAATATCAGGACGTGTAATAGTTAGATAATTGAGACTTCTAACAAGTTGTCGATATAGAGATGGATCAGATAGAAAGTCACCATCATGTCGTTGATATTTAAAATTCACTTCCAAAGGAGTATCGACAGAACGTCCCTCTTGAAGACCAGCTAAAGCAATAAGTTCCTCAATATATTTATGTTGATGAAGAAAAATACCAGTAGAAGAAGAGTGAACCTCAAGACCTAAGAAATAAGTTAACGAGCCCAAATCCTTCATATGAAAAGAACCTTGAAGGTGCTCTTGTAATTGAGACATTAATTGAGTATTAGATCCTGTGATAACAATATCATCAACATAGACTAACAACAAGACAATTCTCTTATCAGTCTTGCACAGGAATAATGAAGAATCATACTGACTTTGAATAAAAGAGAAGCTAAGAAGAGTATTACGAAACTTCTCAAACCAAGCCCGTGGAGCCTGTTTTAAACCGTATAGAGACCATTTGAGCTTACAAACATCATGTGAGGTTGTGGAAAACAATCTTGGAGGAGGAGTCATATAGATATCTTCCTTGAGGTCTACATGCAAAAATGCATTCTTAACATCCATCTGTTGTAAGAACCATCCTTTAGATGCAGCAATAGATAGAATAAGCCGGACAGTTGTCATCTTAGCCACAGGTGCAAAGGTCTCTTCATAATCAATGCCATATTCCTGTCGATTGCTAAGAGCTACCAACCTTGCCTTATATCTGTCGAGGGAACCATCAAATCGAATCTTAAGAGAATAAACCCATTTACAACCAATGGGTTTAACACCAGCAGGACAGGAAACAATATCCCAAGTGTGATTATCTTGAAGTGCTTGAAGTTCCTCTTGCATGGCTTTTATCCAGCAAGGCTGTTTAGCAGCTTGGGAATAAGAGGTAGGAATGGTAGCATTAGTTACAATTGCATAATAGCTGTATCTATCTGGAGGACGAGTGTGCCGAGTTGATAGTTGAAGAATCATTGAAGCATTTTCAAGAGCAGGGTCGGAAAGGACAAGTCCAGGCTTGAACCGTTTATCAAAATAAGAGTCATCAAAGTGAGGAAGCACAACAGTATCAGATGTCGAAAGATGTTGCTGAAAATAGTATTCATGTTCAAAGAAAATCACATCCCGAGAGATATGCCATCGATTATTAATCGAATCATAACACAAAAAACCTTTATGATTGGGACTGTAACCCATAAAGCCACATCGAACAGACTGGGCTGACAACTTATGACGTTCATGGGTAGGTAAATGAACGAAACAAATGCATCCGAAAGTATGTAGCATATGATAATTAGGATGTTTACCAAACACTCGTTGATAGGGAGAATCAAACTTCAATTGTTGAGATGGTAAGCGATTAATCAGATAAACGGCAGTAGATAAAGCTTTGGTCCAAAACTTAGCTGGAACAGAAGATTCTAACAACAATGTGCGCACCACATCTAACAAATGTCGATTTTTCCGTTCGGCAACTCTATTCTGCTAAGGTGTATAAGGACATGAGCGTTGTGAAACAATACCCTTGTTATGAAGAAATTCTTGAAACTCATGAGAAATATATTCACCACCATTATCAGACCGTAAGATTTTAATACAAGTGGAAAAATGAGTCTCAATATATGTCACAAAGGTTTGAAACACAGTAAGCACGTCTTCTTTGGAATGCAAAAAATAAATCCATGTAAATCGACTGTAATCGTCAATAAATGTCACAAAATATTTATACTGATCATGTGAAATAATTGGTGCAATTCCCCAAACATCACTATGAATAATGTCAAAACATTTATTAACACGACTACCCAAAACAGGAAAAGTCAATGTCTTACTTTTGCCCAGTTTACAAGAAGAACAATCAACTAATAAACTCTTATCTATGGAACTGAGAACACCTCTTTGCAACAAATGATTCAAAACAACATTATTTGGATGACCTAAGCGTCTATGCCAGATGCCAGCCTTATTGTCAACAAGTGAAGAAGCTAATGACAAAGTCCGAGGAACAGTAAATTGTAATGGAAATAACCTGCCCACTTTAGGCCCCTTCGCTATCACCTTCCCCGACACTTGATCTTGCACAGTACAACCATCACGAGAAAAGTGGATATCACAATTATTATCCACCATTTGCCCAACAGAAAGTAAGTTAGTAGATAATTTAGGAGAAACCAAGATATGTCGAAAGGAGGAGCTAATATCACCAACTGTTGTAATAGGAATATTATTTCCATCAGCAACCTGAATGTGTTGAGTACCAGTATATAGATGTTGATTATGCAATAAATCAGATGTGCCAGTCATATGATTTGTGGTGCCGGAATCAACAAACCAAGGAACAGAATTAGTAGTCTTACCTTTCCCTTGAAGACCAAGAGTAGAGAAGGCAGAGAAGATCATCTGTTGAACCATATCTGGTGTGAGAACAGATTGCTTGTTGCTAGCAATTGTGGATGTTGAACCAAGATTGCAAGAGTCAGATACTGCAGCATGATACGAGATCGGTTTGATCGGATTCCTAACTGATATGAACCACGCCAATGTGTGACGAAACCCAATACCAATACGTTCGGAATTCATTACCTAAGATGCCAAACACCCTCAAGTGGAAACCGCGACCCGTTGTCTATAAGCGAGACAAGAACCTTGGTATAATATGAAGATGCCACAATCGGGATGAAAGACCGATTGATAAGTCGGGATGAACGTCACGGAAGAAAAATCTGATAAGTTCTGGATTAGTTCTTTAAAGAACCAAGAGAGGAATTCTCTTAAAAGTGTTTTCAAACTTTCAATGTTGTATGTTCTATATTCTAACCATAGGAGCTTTATATTAGGGTTTACAATTCGTAACAATAAAGCCCAAAACGACATAACTTAGATAAGTTGCATAAAAATCAACAAAACGAACATGTAGGCCAGCGGTGTAGACATGAAGGCCGGTGTTGAAATATACACGACCAGCGTTGGAAATGTACACTACCGTGTACTTCTGGCCGTGTATCTTTCTGTGGAAATCTTGCTAATGTACACGACCGTGTATTTCTAGTCGTGTATCTTTCTGTGGAAATCTTGACAACATACACGGCCGTGCCTTTGAACCGTGTATATGACCGTGTATGATTCTGTGTAACCTCCAGGCTCCTACACGGCCGTGCCTTGTAAAGACACGCCCTCTTCAACCCGTATCCATTATGACTTGTACAAGAGCAAGGGCATTCCCATGGTTGTTCCAATCCATTCCAGCTTCATGATTGCTCCAATCCTTTCCGGCTTCATGGACATCCTTTATCAACCCGTTAAGTGCTTCCTTGAATCGTTTCGCTCGATTTCTTGTGATTGGTCC
>JBBMOL010004421.1:0-10232 GCA_037954665.1 Laguncularia racemosa | reverse complement strand
TCGCATAAATGTCAGGGCCCACAATTTTAAATTTCACTCTATGTATTGTCCTAAAATGTCCATGTCGTTACTCAAACAAAGTAGTTTCAATTACCACACAACAAATGTTGTCGTCGAAAAAAATTGCCACTACAAACTTTCAAACCAAATATCATTGCGGCAGTTGTCCCGCAAATATTGCCGTTACAAACAAAGCGCTACAAATATCTTCGCAACAAATGTGTCAACGTTGTTGCTGCAATCCCGATAAAATGTCACGGCCACAATTTTAATCACTCTATTATTGTCACTAAAATTTTCCCAAAGTCGTTACTCAAAAAAAGTGTGCAATTACCATTTACAAAATGTTGTCGTGCAAATATTGTCACTACAAACATTCTAACCATAAATATCATTGCGGCAGTTGTCACCGCAAATATTGTCGTCACAATCATAGCTGCTACAAATATCATCGCTACAAATGTTGTCAACGTTGTTTCTGCCATCGCGATAAAAATGTCACGGCTACAATTTTAATCACTCTATGTATTGTCTCTATAAATGTCCATGTCGTTACTCAAACAAAGTAGCTGCAATTACCACGACAACAAATGTTGTCGTCGAAAATTTTGCCACTACAAACATTCTAACCACAAATATCATTGCGGCAGTTGTCTCCGCAAATATTGTCGTTACAAACAAAGCTGCTACAAATATCGTCGCTACAAATGCTGTCAACGTTGTTGCTGCAATCGCGATAAAAATGTCACGGCCACAATTTTAATCACTCTATGTATTGTCACTATAAATGTCCATGTCGTTACTCAAACAAAGTGGTTGCAATTACCACTACAACAAATGTTGTCGCTGCAAATATTGTCACTACAAACATTCTAACCACAAATATCATTGCGGCAGTTGTCAACGCAAATATTGTCGTTACAAACATAGCTGCTACAAATATCATCGCAACAAATGTTGTCAACGTTGTTGCTGCCATCGCGATGAAAATGTCACGGCCACAATTTTAATCACTCTATGTATTGTAACTATAAATTTCCAAGTCGTTACTCAAACAAAGTAGCTCAATTACCACTACAACAAATGTTGTCGTCGAAAATATGCCACTACAAACATTCTAACCAAATATCATTGCGGCAGTTGTCACCGCAAATATTGTCGTTACAAACATAGCTGCTACAAATATCTTCGCTACAAATGTTGTCAACGTTGTTGCTGCCATCGCGATGAAAATGTCACGGCCACAATTTTAATCACTCTATGTATTGTCACTATAAATTTCCAAGTCGTTACTCAAAAAAAGTTGCTGCAATTACCACTACAACAAATGTTGTCGCTGCAGATATTGTCACTACAAACATTCCAGCCACAAATATCATTGCGGCAGTTATCAACGCAAATATTGTCGTTACAATCATAGCTGCTACAAATATCATCGCTACAAATGTTGTCAACGTTGTTTCTGCCATCGCGATAAAAATGTCACGGCTACAATTTTAATCACTCTATGTATTGTCTCTATAAATGTCCATGTCGTTACTCAAACAAAGTAGCTGCAATTACCACGACAACAAATGTTGTCGTCGAAAATATTGCCACTACAAACATTCTAACCACAAATATCATTGCGGCAGTTGTCTCCGCAAATATTGTCGTTACAAACAAAGCTGCTACAAATATCGTCGCTACAAATGCTGTCAACGTTGTTGCTGCAATCGCGATAAAAATGTCACGGCCACAATTTTAATCACTCTATGTATTGTCACTATAAATGTCCATGTCGTTACTCAAACAAAGTGGTTGCAATTACCACTACAATAAATGTTGTCGTTGCAAATATTGTCACTACAAACATTCTAACCATAATATCATTCATAAGTGCTGCAATTACCACACAACAAATGTTGTCGAAATATTGCACTACAAACATTCTAACACAATATCATTGCGGCAGTTTCCGAAATATTGTCGTTACAACAAGCTGCTACAAATATCTCGCTACAAATGTGTCACGTTGTTGCAATCGCGATAAAAATTCACGGCACAATTTAATCACTCTATGTATGTCACTATAATGTCCATGTCGTTCTCAAACAAAGTGGTTGCAATTACCACTACAAAAATGTTGTCGTTGCAAATATTTCACTACAAATTCAAACCAAAATATCATTGCGGCAGTTGTCACCGCAAATATTGTCGTCACAACAAGCTGCTACAAATTACGACAAAGTGTCAACGTTGTTGCGCATCCGATAAAATGTCACGGCACAATTTTAATCACTCTATGTATGCCTATAAATTCCATCGTTACTCAAACAAAGTAGCTCAATTACCACTACAACAAATGTTGTCGTGAAAATATTGCCACTACAAACATTCTAACCACAAATATCATTGCGGCAGTTGTCACCGCAAATATTTCGTTACAAACAAGCTGCTACAAATATCTCGCTACAAATGTTCAACGTTGTTGCTGCCATCGCGATAAAATGTCACGGCCACAATTTTAATCACTCTATGTATTGTCACTAAATTCCAGTCGTTACTCAACAAAGTGTGCAATTACCACTAAACAAATGTTGTCGTGAATATTGTCACTACAAACATTCACCACAAATATCATTGCGGCAGTTTCACGCAAATATTGTCGTTACAACATAGCTGCTACAAATATCATCGCTACAAATGTTGTCAACGTTGTTCTGCCATCGCGATAAAAATGTCACGCTACAATTTTAATCACTCATGTATTGTCTCTATAAATGTCCATGTCGTTACTCAAACAAAGTGCTGCAATTACACGACAACAAAGTTGTCGTCGAAAATTTGCACTACAACATTCTAACCACAAATATCATTGCGGCAGTTGTCTCCGCAAATATTGTCGTTACAAACAAAGCTGCTACAAATATCTCGCTACAAATGCTGTCAACGTTGTTGCTGCAATCGCGATAAAAATGTCACGCCACAATTTTAATCACTCTATGTATTGTCACTATAAATTCCATGTCGTTACTCAAACAAAGTGGTTGCAATTACCACTACAATAAATGTTGTCGTTGCAATATTGTCACTACAAACATTCTAACCAAAATTCATTGCGCAGTTTCACGCAAATATGTCGTACAACATAGCTGCTACAAATATCATCGCACAAATGTTGTCAACGTTGCTGCATGCATAAAATGTCACGGCTACAATTTTAATCACTCTATGTATTGTCTATAAATTCCAGTCGTTACTCAAACAAGTAGCTGCAATTACCACACAACAATGTTGTCGTCGAAAATTTGCACTACAACATTCTAACCACAAATATCATTGCGGCAGTTGTCCCGCAAATATTGTCGTTACAACAAGCTGCTACAAATATCTCGCTACAAATGTGTCAACGTTGTTGCTGCATCGCGATAAATGTCACGGCCACAATTTTAATCACTCTATGTATTGTCACTATAAATTCCAGTCGTTACTCAAAAAAGTGTGCAATTACCACTACAAAATGTTGTCGTGCAATATTGTCACTACAAACATTCACCAAAATATCATTGCGGCAGTTTCACGCAAATATTGTCGTACAACATAGTGCTACAAATATCATCGCACAAATGTTGTCAACGTTGTTCTGCCATCGCGATAAAATGTCACGGCACAATTTTAATCACTCTATGTATTGTCCTATAAATTCCAGTCGTTACTCAAACAAAGTAGCTCAATTACCACACAACAAATGTTGTCGTCGAAAATATTGCCACTACAAACATTCTAACACAAATATCATTGCGGCAGTTGTCCCGCAAATATTGTCGTTACAAACAAAGCTGCTACAAATATCTCGCTACAAATGCTGTCAACGTTGTTGCTGCAATCGCGATAAAATGTCACGGCCACATTTTAATCACTCTATGTATTGTCACTATAAATTTCCAAGTCGTTACTCAAAAAAGTGTGCAATTACACTACAAAAATGTTGTCGTGCAATATTGTCACTACAAACATTCACCAAAAATCATTGCGGCAGTTGTCACGCAAATATTGTCGTTACAACATAGCTGCTACAAATATCATCGCTACAAATGTTGTCAACGTTGTTTCTGCCATCGCGATAAAATGTCACGGCTACAATTTTAATCACTCTATGTATTGTCCTATAAATTCCATGTCGTTACTCAAACAAAGTAGCTCAATTACCACACAACAAATGTTGTCGTCGAAAATATTGCCACTACAAACATTCTAACCACAAATATCATTGGGCAGTTGTCTCCGCAAATATTGTCGTTACAAACAAAGCTGCTACAAATATCTCGCTACAAATGCTGTCAACGTTGTTGCTGCATCGCGATAAAAATGTCACGGCTACAATTTTAATCACTCTATGTATTGTCACTATAAATGTCCATGTCGTTACTCAAACAAAGTAGCTGCAATTACCACTACAACAAATGTTGTCGTCGAAAATATTGCCACTACAAACATTCTAACCACAAATATCATTGCGGCAGTTGTCACCGCAAATATTGTCGTTACAAACATAGCTGCTACAAATATCTCGCTACAAATGTTGTCAACGTTGTTGCTGCATCGCGATAAAATGTCACGGCCACAATTTTAATCACTCTATGTATTGTCACTATAAATGTCCATGTCGTTACTCAAACAAAGTGGTGCAATTACCACTACAACAAATGTTGTCGTGCAAATATTGTCACTACAAACATTCTAACCACAAATATCATTGCGGCAGTTGTCACGCAAATATTGTCGTTACAAACATAGCTGCTACAAATATCATCGCACAAATGTTGTCAACGTTGTTGCTGCCATCGCGATGAAAATGTCACGGCCACAATTTTAATCACTCTATGTATTGTCACTATAAATGTCCAGTCGTTACTCAAACAAAGTAGCTGCAATTACCACTACAACAAATGTTGTCGTCGAAAATATTGCCACTACAAACATTCTAACCACAAATATCATTGCGGCAGTTGTCACCGCAAATATTGTCGTTACAAACATAGCTGCTACAAATATCTCGCTACAAATGTTGTCAACGTTGTTGCTGCCATCGCGATAAAAATGTCACGGCCACAATTTTAATCACTCTATGTATTGTCACTATAAATGTTCCAGTCGTTACTCAAACAAAGTTGCTTGCAATTACCACTACAACAAATGTTGTCGTCGCAAATATTGTCACTACAAACATTCTAACCAAAATATCATTGCGGCAGTTGTCACCGCAAATATTGTCGTTACAAACATAGCTGCTACAAATATCATCGCTACAAATGTTGTCAACGTTGTTGCTGCCATCGCGATAAAAATGTCACGGCCACAATTTTAATCACTCTATGTATTGTCACTATAAATGTCCATGTCGTTACTCAAACAAAGTAGCTGCAATTACCACTACAACAAATGTTGTCGTCGAAAATATTGCCACTACAAACATTCTAACCACAATATCATTGCGGCAGTTGTCACCGCAAATATTGTCGTTACAAACATAGCTGCTACAAATATCTCGCTACAAATGTGTCAACGTTGTTGCTGCATCGCGATAAAAATGTCACGGCCACAATTTTAATCACTCTATGTATTGTCACTATAAATTCCATGTCGTTACTCAAAAAAGTTGCTGCAATTACCACTACAACAAATGTTGTCGCTGCAGATATTGTCACTACAAACATTCTAGCCACAAATATCATTGCGGCAGTTGTCAACGCAAATATTGTCGTTACAATCATAGCTGCTACAAATATCATCGCTACAAATGTTGTCAACGTTGTTTCTGCCATCGCGATAAAAATGTCACGGCTACAATTTTAATCACTCTATGTATTGTCTCTATAAATGTCCATGTCGTTACTCAAACAAAGTAGCTGCAATTACCACGACAACAAATGTTGTCGTCGAAAATATTGCCACTACAAACATTCTAACCACAAATATCATTGCGGCAGTTGTCTCCGCAAATATTGTCGTTACAAACAAAGCTGCTACAAATATCATCGCTACAAATGCTGTCAACGTTGTTGCTGCAATCGCGATAAAAATGTCACGGCCACAATTTTAATCACTCTATGTATTGTCACTATAAATGTCCATGTCGTTACTCAAACAAAGTGGTTGCAATTACCACTACAATAAATGTTGTCGTTGCAAATATTGTCACTACAAACATTCTAACCATAAATATCATTGCGGCAGTTGTCACCGCAAATATTGTCGTCACAAACATAGCTGCTACAAATATCATCGCAACAAATGTTGTCAACGTTGTTGCTGCCATCTCGATGAAAATGTCACGGCCACAATTTTAATCACTCTATGTATTGTAACTATAAATTTCCAAGTCGTTACTCAAACAAAGTAGCTACAATTACCACTACAACAAATGTTGTCGTCGAAAATATTGCCACTACAAACATTCTAACCACAAATATCATTGCGGCAGTTGTCACCGCAAATATTGTCGTTACAAACATAGCTGCTACAAATATCTTCGCTACAAATGTTGTCAACGTTGTTGCTGCCATCGCGATGAAAATGTCACGGCCACAATTTTAATCACTCTATGTATTGTCACTATAAATTTCCAAGTCGTTACTCAAAAAAAGTTGCTGCAATTACCACTACAACAAATGTTGTCGCTGCAGATATTGTCACTACAAACATTCCAGCCACAAATATCATTGCGGCAGTTGTCACGCAAATATTGTCGTTCACAAACATAGCTGCTACAAATATCATCGCTAACAAATGTTGTCAACGTTGTTCTGCCATCGCGATAAAATGTCACGGCCTACAATTTTAATCACTCTATGTATTGTCTATAAATTCCATGTCGTTACTCAAACAAAGTAGCTGCAATTACCACTACAACAAATGTTGTCGTCGAAAATATTGCCACTACAAACATTCTAACCACAAATATCATTGCGGCAGTTGTCACCGCAAATATTGTCGTTACAAACATAGCTGCTACAAATATCTCGCTACAAATGTTGTCAACGTTGTTGCTGCATCGCGATAAAATGTCACGGCCACATTATCACTCATGTATTGTCACTATAAATTCCAGTCGTTACTCAAAAAGTGTTGCAATTACCACTACAAAAATGTTGTCGTTGCAAATATTGTCACTACAAACATTCCACCAAATATCATTGCGGCAGTTTCACGCAAATATTGTCGTTACAATCAAGCTGCTACAAATATCATCGCACAAATGTTGTCAACGTTGTTTCTGCCATCGCGATAAAATGTCACGCTACAATTTTAATCACTCTATGATTGTCTATAAATGTCCAGTCGTTACTCAAACAAAGTAGCTGCAATTACCACACAACAAATGTTGTCGTCGAAAATTTGCCACTACAAACATTCTAACCACAAATATCATTGCGGCAGTTGTCCCGCAAATATTGTCGTTACAAACAAGCTGCTACAAATCTCGCTACAAATGCTGTCAACGTTGTTGCTGCAATCGCGATAAAATTCACGGCCACAATTTTAATCACTCTATGTATTGTCACTATAAATGTCCAGTCGTTACTCAAAAAAGTGTTGCAATTACCACTACAATAAATGTTGTCGTTGCAAATTTGTCACTACAAACATTCTAACCATAAATATCATTGCGGCAGTTCACGCAAATATTGTCGTACAAACAAAGCTGCTACAAATATCATCGCACAAATGTTGTCAACGTTGTTGTCTGCCATCTCGATAAAATGTCACGGCTACAATTTTAATCACTCTATGTATTGTCAACTATAAATTTCCATGTCGTTATCAAACAAAGTAGCTCAATTACCACTAAACAAATGTTGTCGTCGAAAAATATTGCCACTACAAACATTCTAACCACAAATATCATTGCGGCAGTTGTCACCGCAAATATTGCGTTACAACAACTGCTACAAATATCTCGCTACAAATGTGTCAACGTTGTTGCTGCAATCGCGATAAAAATGTCACGGCCACAATTTTAATCACTCTATGTATTGTCACTATAATGTCCAAGTCGTTACTCAAAAAAGTGGTTGCAATTACCACTACAACAAATGTTGTCGTTGCAATATTGTCACTACAAACATTCAACCACAAATATCATTGCGGCAGTTGTCAACGCAAATATTGTCGTTACAACATAGCTGCTACAAATAATCATCGCTACAAATGTTGTCAACGTTGTTTGCTGCCATCGCGATAAAAATGTCACGCTACAATTTTAATCACTCTATATATTGTCATAAATTCCATGTCGTTACTCAAACAAAGTACTCAATTAACACAACAAATGTTGCGTCGAAAATATTGCCACTACAAACATTCTAACCACAAATATCATTGCGGCAAGTTCCCGCAATATTGTCGTTACAAACAAAGCTGCTACAAATATCTCGCTACAAATGCTGTCAACGTTGTTGCTGCAATGCGATAAAAATGTCACGGCCACAATTTAATCACTCTATGTATTGTCACTATAAATGTCCATGTCGTTACTCAACAAAGTGGTTGCAATTACCACTACAAAATGTTGTCTTGCAAAATTGTCACTACAAACATTCAACCATAAATATCATTGCGGCAGTTGTCACCGCAAATATTGTCGTCACAACATAGCTGCTACAAATATCATCGCAACAAATGTTGTCAACGTTGTTGCTGCCATCTCGATGAAAATGTCACGGCCACAATTTTAATCACTCATATATTGTACTATAAATTTCCAAGTCGTTACTCAAACAAAGTGCTCAATTACCACTACAACAAATGTTGTCGTCGAAAATATTGCCACTACAAACATTCTAACCACAAATCATTGGGCAGTTGTCACCGCAAATATTGTCGTTACAAACATAGCTCTACAAATATCTTCGCTACAAATGTGTCAACGTTGTTGCTCGCATCGCGATAAAATGTCACGGCCACAATTTTAATCACTCTATGTATGTCACTATAAATTTCCAGTCGTTACTCAAAAAAAGTTGCTGCAATTACCACTACAACAAATGTTGTCGTGCAGATATTGTCACTACAAACATTCTAACCACAAATATCATTGCGGCAGTTTCAACGCAAATATTGTCGTTACAATCATAGCTGCTACAAATATCATCGCTACAAATGTTGTCAACGTTGTTTCTGCCATCGCGATAAAAATGTCACGGCTACAATTTTAATCACTCTATGTATTGTCCTAATAAATGTCCATGTCGTTACTCAAACAAAGTACTCTGCAATTACCACGACAACAAATGTTGTCGTCGAAAATATTGCCACTACAAACATTCTAACCACAATATCATTGCGGCATTGTTCTCCGCAAATATTGTCGTACAAACAAAGCTGCTACAAATATCGCTACAAATGCGTCAACGTTCAGTAACCAAACAATGTCCAATTTAATACTATTATGCACATAATCCATGTCGTACTCAAAAAAGTGTTGCAATAAAATAATGTTGTCAATAAATTCACAAAATTTGACAAATTCATCGCGTTAACCCAAATTTTAATCAATCATATGTCAATATAATTCCAATGTGTCAACGTGTTTTGCCATCCATAAAAATGGTGCACAATTTTATCACTCATGTATTGTCCTAATAATGTCATTTTAAAAAGTACTAATTCCTACAACAAGTTGTCCAAAATTCACTACAAACTTTAACCCAATATCATGTGCGGATTTATCCCATATGTCGTTAAAAACTGTCTAAATTCCACAAATGTTGCAATTGTTCTCAATCGATAAAATGTCCGCCACAATTTTAATCACATTTATTGCATATAATGCCATTGTTACTCAAACAAATGGTGCAATACACTACAATAAATTTCGTTCAAATTGTCACCTCAAATTCTCCCATAAAATCATGGCATTTACCGAAATTGTCTCACAAACAGCGTACAAACATGCAAATTTGCAACGTCATGCATCTCGATGAAAATGTACACCACATTTTAACACTATATTGAACTATAATTTCCAAGTCGTTACTCAAAAAAGTGTCAATTACCACTACAAAAATGTGTCGCAAAATTGCCATACAACATTCTAACCACAATAACATTGCGGCATTTCACCAGCAAATATTGTCGTTACAAAAAGTGCTACAAATATCTTCGCTACAATATTTCTCATCCATAAATGACGCACAATTTTCTCATATGCACTATAAATCATCGTATAAAATTGTCAATTACACAAA
>JBBMOL010004420.1:0-10241 GCA_037954665.1 Laguncularia racemosa | reverse complement strand
AAAAACAAATTTAAAAAGTTTCAGAAAAGCAAATAGGGTTTGTTTGATCCTAAGTAGCAGGTACGTAGGCACCAATTCGGGTAAAACCCATAAAATGAATAAAAAATCATTTTCTTGAATAACTCAAAAACATAATAAAAAGTAAAAAACACAATGAAAACACATTTTCTAAATAAGATCAATTTCAGGAGATTAGGTGGTAACCTTTAAAGGTTTTAATAGGTTAGCCTCCGGACTTAGAAACCCTGGTTTTTCCTTTTCCTCTTTTCACAAAAACGAGAAGAGGAAATAACGTCGATAGTGGTCCAAAATTTAAGACTAATCCGCTCCTTTTAGTCTTAATTCAATATTTCCCAACAACAGCTGGGTGGCGACTCCAAAAATCAAACGAAATTCCTAACTCAAGTCGAGGATTTTATATTAGATGAGCATGGGGTCTAGTCTAGATAAAGATTAGGAATGGGAAATTCAAAAATTAGACTCGACACCTATGCTTTGCATATGATTTGAAAACTTGTTTGAAATTACTTGTACGTGAACATTATTGAGAGTATTCCACTCCCATCCCCATAAATCGTAGTGTGCTTACCCTTTTATAAACTATTTGCAAGAAATTTTCAAATTTTGGGGAAATGGGATAAGATGCAAGAGCAAGAGTTAGAATAACTTGCTTTATAGATTAATGTAAGTTTCAATGGTCAGATTTTTTAAATTATTTTAAATCTAATTTTTATGAGACTTCAATCTTTTATTATAGTGAGACGGGGACAAAAGCCTCCCCCATGAGATATTGTTGTGATTTATTCTGATAAATTGTGGAATAGATTGAAATGAAATTTTGGGAAATGTGAGAGGCATTCAATTTTGTAAATTATCATACTTGAACAAGTCAATTGATCTTGTTAAGAGGTGTATTATTATATTACCTAGATGAAATTTTATTCTTAGGAATGAAATTTATAAAACTTATTTACGTTTTTCCATTTAAACTATTTAGGTAGGGGATTTCGTTTCTTCGAGATCGGGGTTGAACCGTGGAATATGGAAATTGATAAAGTGTTAGAAGACCCTTAATTTAGTGCTTATTATTTTATAATTTTATATGGTTTTTAAATGAAATTTTTGTGAGAAAAATGGTATTTATATGATTAAATTTTAATTTCAGGCATCAATGAAAAAAAGAAGGTTTAAGGATGATATGAGCAAAGGCGATGTGAAATTTGACGAAAAATGAAGAAAATTGTTTTTTTCAGTTCAGCCCAACCCCATACAAACATGATGGAGATACAAGAGACACGGGCTGACACACGGCTTGTCACACGGCCGTATAGTGATTGGAAGGAACTCACAGAGTCCAACACGCCCTGAAGCACGGTCGTGTCTCGAGCAAAGGTATCAAACAGAAAATCCTCACAGAGTCCAACACGGCCTGAAGCACGGCCGTGTCTCGAGCAGGGGTATCGAACAGCAAATCCTCACAGAGTACAACCGGTTTGAAGCACGGCCGTGCCTTCGACCGTGTACGCGAAAGATTCGCCTTTTCTTTTATTATTTTAAGGGAGAGTATATAAACCCTTTTGTTAGTCATGTTAGGGTTAAGTCTTATTATTATTTTCAAATACATTTCGTAAGAGAATTTCTCCATTTTTCCGGGTTGTGCGCAACCAAAAGTTTGCATCAAAGAGTTTTTCTTTTGTTGTGTGAAACAATCCATAATCGGATTTGTTTCGTTTTCGCTTTCCGCACTGTGTCAGTTGGTATCAGAGCAAGGTTAATTCCTGTGGAGATGTCAACTCATCAAGGCGATGATAGCGGTCGTGTTCTTGACGGTGTTCAAGATGCGAGGTTACAAAGGAACCATCAAGGGGTTTCCAAGGGCAGAGTTTGACGCAATGCATTAGAAGGTCGGGCGTATGGACGGCGCCTTGATGAACTGATCGAGCGTATTGATGCTCTAGTGGTAGCCCCCAATAGGGCTGGGGGCATTAGCCGATCCACCACGTGCGGTGGAGGAATTCGGGGGACGCGTAATCCGACCTGTCGTTGAGAACAGGTGGGGACGTGTGGAGAGTGGGAATCCAACGAAGAGAGTGATGATACGTACTGGAGTAACCCCACGCGAGGGCGCGGTGGAAGAGGTGGTGGTTATCGGATGGCTCATCATGGAAACCACCTTAGAGAAGGTGATTATAGGAGGAACCGTAGAGGCTATGATAAAGGGGATGGCGGAGACTACCATCTGAAGGTCGACATCCCATGGTTCGATGGCAGCCTCAACATCGAAGGCTTCCTCGATTGGATTGCGGAATTTAGACCGGTTCTTCGATTATGGAAATCCCTGAAGGACCGTCGTTGTAAGGCTGGTAGCATGCAGGTTGAAGAGTGGCGCCTCGGCATGGTGGGAGAGGCTACAAAAGTAGGCGCAAAGGGAGGGGAAACAACCCGGTGAGATCATGGTATCGCATGAAGCAGTTGTTTGCAAATGATTTCCTCCCGCCAGACTACGGGGCAGATATTTGTTTCAACAATATCAGCGGTGCCGCCAGGGCCAACGTTCCGTGCATGAGTATACGGCAGAGTTCATAAGGTTGGCTGAACGGAATGATTTGAGAAAAAGTGAAGGTCAGCAATTTGCAAGATATGTCGAAGGATTGAAGCTCCAAATTAAGACAAAATTGGGGTTACGATGGTGAGAACCTTAGTAGAAGCAAAGAACCCTTGGCTCTCCGAGCTAAATTTTGTATTGCAGGAAAAGGGAGTAGATATGGAGGAGGACGGAAGGGACATGTAAGAGAGCTAGGGGTTAGTGGTAGTAGGTCAGCGTTTGAAAAAAATTAAAACCACCCCATACAAGTCAACTGAGGACATGACCAGGAAGGAAGAGAAGAGTGAGGGAAGAAGCCGATGGAGCAGGGGGAACTCAGAAACAGAATAACCCCTATGCCAAAACCTATATTGGGCAAATGTTTCCGATGCAATCAACCGAGTCATAGGTCCAACGAATGTCCTGGCGAGGAAAAGCGTAAACATCCTTGATAGAGAAGATGATGAGGAGATTTGCTGTGAGCCTGACGGAGAGGGAGAGTATTATGAGGAAGAAGAAGAAGTAGCAAAACCCACGTATTGTAATTCTGCCCCATGATGCTAACCCCAAAGAAAGAAGAGATCACGCAAAGGGCACCAGTTGTTTCGCACACGATGTACTATCATGGGGAAGTTTTTTGAGCTAATAGTAGACAGCGGCAGTTGCGAAAAATCATAGGAAGGGAGGTTGTGAAACAACTGCAGTTGCCCATCGAAAAGCATCCGAATCCGAAACACCATTGGTTGGATTAAGGCAGCCGAAAAGATTGAAGTCAAGGAGAGATGCGGGGGTACCTTTCTAAATTAGGGAAGTACCGCGACGAAGCATATTGCGACATTGTAGACATGGATGCTTGCCACATTTTGTTCAGGAGGCCTTGGCAATTTGATGTGGACGCGCAAACATGCGGGCAAGGAAAATGTCTATAAATTGGAGAAGGAGGGTGCGAAAATACAACTTGTTTACCGTTGAAGAGGGAAGGATGCGCTAGGGGAAAGAAGGTTGGGGAGTCGTTCGTTCCTAACCGTCACTCAATCTGGGAAGGAAGTGATGGAAGACTTGAGGGAGTCGCGGGTGGTAACGCCCTCATCGTGAAAGTGTGACTGAAGGAGAGGAGGAGGTTTATGGAGAGGTGCCGGGGGCAGTGAAGGTTCTACTTGAGGAGTTTAAGGAGGTGGTTCCAGACGATTTACCCGAGGGGCTACCCCCTCTGCGAGACATTCAACACCGGATAGACCTGGTGCCCGGAGCTAGTCTCCCAAACCTCCCGCATACAGGATGAGTCCCAAGGAACCCCGGGATTCTACAAGAGAAGGTCCAAGAGCTTTTGGACAAAGGATTTATCGAGACAGTTTAAGTCCTTGTGCGGTTCCAGCCTTGCTAACCCCAAGAAAGATGGGAGCTGGCGGATGTGTGTTGATAGCCGAGCTATCATAAGATTCCATAGGGTATAAATTCCTATACCACGCATCGAGGATAGTTAGATCGGTTGAGTACGTTCTATCTTCTCTAAGATAGACTTGCGGAGTGGGTACCACCAAATTCCCGGGTTCGTCCCGGAGACGAATGGAAAAACGGCGTTTAAGACCAAGGAGGGGCTTGTACGAATGGCTAGTGATGCCATTCGGGTTGAGTAACGCGCCCAGCACCTTCATGAGAGTAATGAACCAGGTATTGAAAACCTTTCAATGGTCGTTTCCTTGTTGTGTACTTTGACGATATTTTAGTGTTTAGTAAATCTGAAAAAGAACATTTAGAACATCTAAAAGTGTGTGTTATCTGTACTAAAGGCGAACAAACTGTTCGCTAATCTTAAAAAGTGCACATTTATGTCAAGGCGACTGTTTTTTCCTTGGGTTGTGGTCAGTAAATGAAGGGGTCATGGTGGATGACGAGAAAGGGGAAGGCTATTAGAGAATGGCCTGTTTTGAGAACTGTTACAGAGTTGAGAAGTTTCCTTGGCTTAGCTAGTTTCTACAGAGATTCATTAGAAAATTTTAGTACCCTTGCTGCCCCCTTGACTGAATGCTTGAAGAAGGGAAAGTTCCAATGGGGCAAAGAATCTGACTTGAGTTTCATGAACTTGAAACAAAGATTGTGTAGCGCTCCTGTACTAGCACTACCAGACTTTGAGAAGTTATTCGAGGTGGGGTTGCGACGCTGTGGGGTTGGGGTTGGTGCAAATACTATCACAGGAAAGAAGACCAATAGCATTTTACAGTGAAAAGTTGTGCGAACAAGGAGGACTTGGTCTACGTATGACAAGGAGTTCTACGTTGTGGTGAGGGCCCTTAAAATATGGGAGCACTACTTTATTGGGGAAAAGGGGTTCATTTTGTACTCAGACTGGGGGCTCTTAAACACTTGAGTGGTCAAACCCGGATTATAAGGACATGCACGCCAGATGGATTGAGTTCTTGCAGAGGTTTCCTTTCAGGCTAATGCACAAGTCGGGTGTGCAAAAAAAGGTGCAGACGCCCTGAGTAGAAGAGCGAATGTCCTACTTACTTTAAAATGCGGACATTATCGGGTTTGAGAAGTTAAAGGAACTATATGAAAATGATAGCGACTTTAAGGACATTTGGATCCGGTGTGCCAACAGAGAAACCCTGTGACGACTTTATATCCATGAAGGGTACTTGAAGAAAGGGAATCAGCTGTGCATTCTTGAATCTTCTTACAGGAGAAGCTTATCCGAGATCTGCATGGTGGAGGACTGGCGGGGCATATGGGTGAGTAAGACCCTAGCCGCAGTCACTGAAAGATACTTTTGCCTCGGTTAAGGAGGGATGTGTATCGGATTGTGGAAAGGTGCTACTTTGCCGGTGTCTAAGGGGCAATCCCAAAACACTGGGCCCATATACTCCTCTTCCTGTGCCCGCAAACATTTTGGGGGGACTTGTCGATGGACTTTATACTTGGTTTGCCTCGTACCAACGAGGTGCTGACTCTGTGTTTGTTGTGGGGTTTACAGGTTTTCCAAGATGGCTCACTTTCTTCCCTACAGGAAGACCGCCGATGCACGGGCTATTGGCGGTTGTTCTTCAAGGAAGTGGTGCGGTTGCAGGAAATCCCAAAGTCCATTTACTTCCGACAGGGATAGCAAATTCCTTAGTCACTTTTGGAAGACTCTCTGGTATTTTTTGATTCGTCCCTTAATTACAGCAGTACCGCTCATCCTCAAACCCACAGTCAAACCGAGGTGACTAACAGGACCCTCGGAAACCTCATCAAAGTATCTGCTGTGAGAAGCCGGGACAGTGGGATCAAGCATTGGCTCAGGCTGAATTTGCTTACAATAGTTCCGTCCACCGAACTATTGGGGGGGTCACCGTTCTCGGTGGTATATACCAAAATACCATGACATGCGCTGGACTTGATCAAATTACCCAAGGATATGGTGGGTGATGTGACTGCTAAACATATGGCGAAACAACACCCAAACCAAATGCGAGGAAGTTAAACGAAAGATTGAGGAATCCAATACCCGTACAAAGGGGCTGCAGATAGCATAGACGGAAAGAAACTCTTTACCGTGGGCGATCAAAGTAATGGTTTACCTCTGAAGAGACACTTTCCTGTAGGTAAGTATGGGAAACTCCAACCCAAGAAGTACGAACCTTATGAAGTTGTGCACCAAGATAAATGACAACGCATATGTCATACAACTTCCGGAAGATATGAATTTTTTCTTGTACTTTTAATGTTGCGGACTTATCACCTTTTTTCCCGATGATACGTCTTTATATCCTGACGAGAACTCGGGGTCGAGTTCTCCATTGGTGGGAGAGAATGATGGAGATTCAAGAGACACGGGCTGACACACGGCTTGTCACAAAGGCCGTGTAGTGATTGGAAGGAACTCACAGAGTCCAACACGGCCTGAAGCACGGCCGGGGTCTCGAGCAAGGGTATCAAACAGCAAAATCCTCACCAGAGTCCAACACGGCCGGGAAACACGGCCGGTCTCGGGGCAGGGGTATCGAACAGCAAATCCTCACAGAGTTCAAAACCCGGGTTTTAAGCACGGTCGTGCCTTCGACCGTGTAGTGTAGATTCGCCTTTTCTTTTATTATTTTAAGGGAGAGTATATAAACCCTTTTATTAGTCATGTTAGGGTTACGTCTTATTATTATTTTCAAATACATTTCGTGAGAGAATTTCTCCATTTTTTTTGGGGTTGTGGCGCAACCAAAGTTTGCATCAAAGAGTGTTTCTTTGTTGTGTGAAACCAATCCATAAACGAATTTGTTTCGTTTTCGCTTTCCGCGCCCGCGTCAAAACACCAATGCTTGATGAAAAAAATGACCAATAGCTGATTCTTTTTGTTTTGCCCTAAGCACAACCTTGCTGGGGCCGTGCTAAACTGGGCAGTGAAAAATAATGTGTTTTTAAAGTCAGCACGTCATACTGACGCCCATGTTGAACCCCGTTTTCGCAGAACTATAATAATGCCTGTTTTATTTTTTAAAAAGATTTTTTTCCTTCTAGTTTCGTTTGAAAACCTAAGGGAGCTTTATTACGAACTTCAAGAGGAGAATTATCGAGCATCATTTGGGGATCACAAAACAAACAAGGGATTATTTCTCTAGATTCTCTGTTTTTATTGAAAACTCCATGAAAGAGTAATTCTTTATATCTTTCATCTTGTGAAACCCTTTAAATCATGTGTGAACCATTGATTGATTAAGGAATTATTTATATGTTTGCATCTATTTACGTGTTTCCATTATTCTTATGATTGATTTATGCGCGCAAATTAATTGCATGTCTGATTTTTATTAGATTGAAAGAGGTTTTAATCTAGTAAATCAGATCTTCATTAATAGAAAGATTACATATTTTATCTAGAGGTAAGAAAATATTGATTTTCTGTAATTTATTGGATTTGTGAACTTAATGAGATCTTGCATAACGGTAGTGAGGGAAAGGTTTCTATTATCTTATGTATGATTAAGAATTGATTAACTCGATGGAGTAGTTGATTTTACTTGAGAATTCCTGCAGTGCAAAGTGTAAATTGATTCGTTAATCGATATCTTATTTGAGAATTTAAGGGTTAAGGTGGAATAAGATGAGGGTATATTTGTGATTGAATACGTTTTTTTTAAGACAATATCATTCAATTCTAGGGTTACACATCATAAATTAGATAGATAGTAAAAAAAGGTAATACTAGTAGTTATTTTCTAGATCACAGGAGAACGGTGCCTATTAAATTTATACTATAATCGATAGATATACTGCCTAACTTAATAGTAGATTTTATTGGTTATAAATTTAAAACTTTAATGATCGGTTAGATTCAAGCACATCAGAAATCCGTAGTTATATTTTTATTATATGATCATATGTAGTTGTAACCGATTTAATATTTAATTAAAATCTTGTGACCTTTGACTTGCAAGGTGGTTTCATATAACGTGTGTATATATGACATAATAACTTTTATTGAAAACTTCTAAGGCCTTTTGAAGCATGACGGAATAAAAAAAAAAAAAATTCATTGAGCACCATAATTTTAGTAGGGCCAAGAAAATAAATAGGCAGAACGAAATTTGGAAAACCCTTAGTGGGAAAACCCCTTTTTATCGAAGGTGAATAAAAAAAGCCGTTTAAAAATTAAAAATTTTTAAAATTTTTGGACCATCGGGGGAAAAAAAAGGAAATAAAATTTATGCTCCTTAAAAAATTTTTTTCTCAAAAATACAGCCCCAACCCGACAAAAATTTCAGAAATAGACAAAAACCCGACTTCAAGTAGGTGTTTTAAAAAAGGGAAAATGGGAAAATCTGTCTTGAAAGACATGTTTTTTGTGCTTTTCCCTTTTGGGCCCCAAAAAATTTTTTTCTAAATGGGGCCCGTCTTAAGTGATGAGGGGTTTGAAACCCAAAAAGGGAAGGCTGAAAGGGGAGGGGAATTTTTGGACTCTTTTTGGAAAGTTTTTAAATTTTTTAGCTTTTTTGGGGCAAGGCGGCGAAACGACAATTGGACAGAAAGAGAAGTATAAAAAAACTTTGCCCAGGGGTTTTCCCCTTTATTTTTCGTTAGAATATTTTCTTTTTTTGGGGGGTTTGGAAATCTTTTGATTTTAAATTTAATTTGGGGTTTTTCCATAAAATTTATGCAATTTTTTATCCCACCCCTCCATATTGGAGAAAAATTTCAATTTAAAAATACGAGGTTTAAATCCCCCGTTCCAAAACCCAATTACCCAAACGTGTTTTGGTACTTGATTCCCTCCCAAAAATTTTTAAAATTTTATTGCGGCAAAACCTTTCAAAATTTTTTACAATCAGCTCGGTCGTTTGCATCCCTTGCCCGGGGGCCCGGGAAAAGAAAGGTGGTTTCCCCCTCAATTAAAAAACTCAGGGGATCAGCAAATTATTATATATAATCGGGGGTTTTTAAAATTTAAAAATTTTTTTAAAATAATTCCCCCCCAAAAATTTTTTGGTTTTGGGGGAGCAGGCAGAGTACGTCGTTTAAGCATTTTTTTTTGGGAAATGTCTTTAGATTGTTTTTTTCCCCTTTTTAACCCCCGAAAACCCAAAATGTAACAACGGGCTTTTTGGTCAATCCTACTTTAAAATACTTAGGCTTCGGCTGGCCCGAATAAGGTGGCCCCAGCCCCCGACTGGCGCGCGGAAAAAAGGGCTGTGAAAATCACTCCAATCCTTTTTAAGGAGCGTCCCTCAGCCTCATCCTCGTTGATCCGTGCTTTGCTGGGTTTTGGGTGATCCTTTTTCAGAAAGGTTTTGGGACCCTTTTATTGAACCAAAATTATTGGAGCTAGAACAAGTGGTAGATCGTGTACCGCTGGGTTTTTGTAACTTCTTTTGATAAGAAAACTCTCTTCTTTTTGGTGTCAAATAGAGCGTATTTTTTTTCCCCAATTGGGCCCTTTTTTCCCGGGCACAGCCGGGCTCGTTTTTTCCCGGGTATGCAAGTAAAAAAAGGGGGCTCCACAATAATTTTACTCAAAACTAAAAGTTGGGGAAAATTTAATTTTTTGTTACAATTTAATCAAGCACATTTTTCTGTTCCCAAAACGGAGAGAAAGGACCCTTTTAAAACCCCAAAAAGAAGCTGTTGGAAACTCCTTTATTTTTACCTTTTGTGGAAAAGCATCGGGCCCATTCCTCAATTTTTTTAGCCTGAACTGACTTGTTTTTAAATGGGAACAAGGTTATTTCCTTTTTGGTCTTTGTAATTTGCTTTTCCTTTAAAAAATGCATTATTTTTTGTTTAACAATTTTCTTTTTTTTTATTTCTGCCTGTGGGTTTTAATCTGGAAAAGCGCCAAAGCAACTGGCATATTTTTTTAAACCCAGAGAAAAACTTCAAGAAGCTAAATTTTTGAAAATTTTTACCAAATTTCAGAATGTTTTAAAAGGCCCGATAGCACAAGAGCATCAACCTTTGGGGAAAAATTTAAAATTTCAAGGGGAAAAGGGGCTTTGTTTATTTTTGCAAGTCAAACAACATTAGAAATTTTTGGCTCAATTAGCTACTTCGAAAAAGGGGGAAAAAATTTGGTTTAGCACGTTTCCTCTGTATTGCAACGAAAAACCCCCGTTTTTTTAAAAATTATGTACTTTTAGGAAACCCATTTTTTATTTACAGGTATTTTGGGGTTTATGGTTTTAGGAAACAT
>JBBMOL010004419.1:0-10243 GCA_037954665.1 Laguncularia racemosa | reverse complement strand
AATCAGTGGATTCATGATAAGTTCCTCACACAAAAATAAAAAAAAAAAAAAAAATGGTTAATGATACAATCATTCAATGAATTATGAATTAACTATTCCATCAATAAGATTCTTCCGGACGAAATAACTAAGAACTCCGAATTGAAATAATGGAAGAATCTTATTGAATCATCCGAACTCCCTTACGTCTACTTGTATATTCTATCAATTTTTTATAGATCGATTTTTTAGTTCCTAGAGACGGGATTTTTGCGAATCCGTACAACTTTTGTTCTTTACATTTCTTTGTTTCGAATCATTAATTGAATTCGTTATTCTTTATTTTTTTTTTTTCTTGATTTCATCTTTTTATTCATTCAATTCATAGTACGTACCAGAAAGACTTCTATTGGAATCTCTATCTCAATTCATAGTAGTAGGGCAGATTAGATATATCTTTAGTTATTAGATTAGATATATCTTTCGTTTTTGTTTCTATATAACTCATCAATATCTAATCTCACATATACGTGTCTTTCTTCCATAACGTAAACCAATTATTCGTATCTTAGATTCAATCGGATTCGAGAAAAATTTTTAAAATAAAATATTTAAGAGTTGAATTCTAGCCATTAGATTCCATATACCTAATTTGGAACCGTCCTTACTAGCCAATTTTTTTTTTATGAATTTCAATTCTTCTCTTCCTTTTATTTTTCATTATCCTGCATGTATACAATCTACATGAACGAATTCGGTAGGCCAAATCATTCTATCACTATTTGAGTAATTTCAAAGTTCATGCAATTTTTTATTTCTATCATATTTCGATTTCTATTAAATCATGAAATAGAATAAAATGAAATAATATAAAAAAAAAGGAATATAAAAATAAAAAATTCTATTTATTCGATTTTTTTTCTTTTAATTCATTTTATTTATTATATATATTTATTTTTATTTATTAGATCTTATCTAATTTGTTTTTGCCTTATTTTTAATTAATTATAAATTTTTTTATTAATTAATTTTTTGGATTTATTTTTTTTTTATATATATTCTATATTTATTGGTTATTGTATTCTAGTTTATTGGAGGTGGATATTATATAATAATATAAATTAATTAAATTCTATTGAAATTTGATTTCAAATTTCATTTTGGCCATTTTAGGAAAAAGATCTTTTAGATCTCTTTCCTTTTTTTACAATTCCATAAATATTGGAGTCTTTTTTCCTAAAACTATATTTGTATATTTTGATGTTCCCTAAGTAGATTATCTTGAGTCACGCATACATTATCTCGGCTTGGGATAAGCTACAAAAACGACTATTTTGAAAACTAGTCAATGATGACCCTCCATGGATTCTCCTATATAAGCGGCAGCTAACGTTGCAAAAATAAGAGCTTGAATACCACTTGTAAATAATCCAAGGAACATAACAGGTATAGGAACCACTGAAGGTACTAAAGAAACAAGAACAAACAACTACTAATTCATCCGCTAATATATTTCCGAAAAGTCGAAAACTAAGTGATAAGGGTTTTGTGAAATCTTCTAAGATATTAATAGGTAAAAGGATTGGAGTTGGTTGAATGTATTTACTGAAATAAGCTAATCCTTTTTTGCTAAGACCCGCATAGAAATATGCTACTGACGTGAGTAAAGCTAAAGCAACAGTAGTATTTATATCATTCGTGGGCGCGGCTAACTCCCCATGAGGTAATTCTATGAGTTTCCATGGTAAAAGAGCCCCTGACCAATTCGAAACAAAAATAAATAGGAACATAGTTCCAATAAAAGGAAACCCATGGACCATGTTCTTCTCCAATCTGGGGTTTGCTAACGTCGCGGTTGAATTCAAGGACATATTCGAAGAAATTCTGACCACCATTCGGAAAGGTTTTTTGGATTTCCGAAAAGTATACTAGCTGGGAACCTAATTAAGATGCATTAAAACCCCGGAAGTAATAAGTACTTGGCCGTGGACTTGAAAACCTCCTATTTGCCATTAGGAAATGTTGGCCTACTTCCACACCCGATATATCGTATAGCCTTTTAGCGTGCTGGCGGAAATTGGGTAAAATTTTTCATATTGCCCTTGACAAAATAGAACTTTAAAAGAAAAATTTTTTTGATTCAAACCCTCTCTTTTTTAAAATTGCTTAGGTAATTTTCTCTTTTTTGGGAATAAATAACTAGAAAAATATTCAAAAAATATAACCCAAAGAGAATACGACTTTGATATAGAGCTATGCTCTAGCACCAATCAGAATCCTCAAGGAATTAAGAATTTCTTGTTATATGACTCGTTACCAACCTCAAGTATTTTTTTAGCGTTCATAGCATATGAATCAATTTAACGCAATTAACAATAACAAATGGACGGACCTGCGTAAAATCACGGATCGAATTTCTCATAAACACAATATAATTATAATTCTTTATAATATAAACTTAGAACAAAACTCATTAAATTTCTAAACACCATATTCCCCTTAAATCCCAATACATATCACAAGCAACACACTTCTTAAATCCACTCAACATATAATCCTTTTATTCACTGTATAAATCATCCAAAATTCAAACTAATTTTACATCATTCAATCTATCATAATAAACAACTGTGTATCCACTATAACAAATTATCACTCACCACATTAAAAATAACCCATTCTTTATCCCACACCATCACTCCAACAAGTACTCCCTACCCACCCTCACTTAATTCTAAAATATTATATTCCGTGTAACAAAATAAAAAAATACAATTCACTCCACATTCAATTAACTCTTTTCTTCCCTCTATATATATTATCCCTCCTCCACTCAATGTATTGTCACACAATATTAACCAACCACCATAACAAATTCAACACACACTAAAATAACCATACATCTCTAATTAACCCTACAATAGTCTAAAACTCCCACCATCCTCTCTACGGTGCCGTAATAAATTAATAAAGTAAAAGATCACTAATCTTAAAATTATCGTTATATACTACTCTACTCGATTAACGGATGAATGATAACCTACCATCACCTCCTTAACAAAATCTCCCACCCACATTCCATCCACGAAAATCTTTTTTAAATCATTTCTTATATTTTTAACACAACTTACAAATTATCATGAAATCAAACACTCAAATATATATAAGATAAAATATTAACTGAATAATCTTATGTAAATAACATTATTAATTTATGTGTATTCAGAATACTTTTTATAATTTATATATAATAAAAATTTTCTTTTTATTTATGTTAGTCATTTGCATAGGGTGCGTTTATATGCTTGAGACCCATTCCCACAATGATTAATCAACCCTGAGAGTTAGGACGTATGGTTTTAGCTATTGTTGTAATCGACACGACTAGTTCAATACATCGGCATAAGTTACGAAGACTCAAATGGTTCATCCGTAACAATTATTTATGTTCAGAGCACTACCTTTTGCGTGCGCTTTTTATGTCCCCAAAATAAAGAAGGAAATGTAGAGTGACAGGAAGCAGACCCCCCCCCCCCCTCTCAATTGGCAAAAATAATTGCGAATGAAATGATGAAAGGAGCTGGTTCATTTTGGTCGATTGGTAACAAAATGATTATAGCAATGCGACACCCGTTATATTTTGTCCTCAAAGCGATACAGCGCAATTCCATTCATAATTACAAATCTTATCTAAAACAAGTCCTCGTTTTTATACAAGACTTTGTGAATTTTGCTCTTTTGTCATAAGCGTAAATAGTTCATAGGGCAACAATTTTTATAATTGTCTGCCAAGTTGTTACAAAAATATAAAAGCTCGCCTGATTCAGTAAGTACGGGCTATGCAATAAATGCTCGGGGTCATTATAGTTTAATAAAATGGTGGTTTTATCGTATTTTACATTTGCCCTCTATTTCGGTGCTGTATAAGTTAACATTGCATGTCCATAAGAACGAATTGTTTCATATTAGTCGTGAGATCTGATGAAACGGAACAGATTAGGACGGTTGAGATCAATCATCTTCCGAAAGAGAACGCAGCTATGTTGAAGAGACATTTATTCTCATCTTGCTAAACATGATTGAGGGTTGAATTAAATATATATGACGGGACCAGCTTACCCTGGATATTGTAAATTATCGTGCTAATAGTAAGAATGAATATTACTGGTCTACAATTCGAGAATCGTTATCTTGGATATTTCAAAATTGTTAAATCGATTACAAATTGTGTACCGGATTTGCGCTCAATTCCGATTCTCAGTCAATTGATGATGCTATAGTTATCGTATTATCTTAATAAAATTTAGTATTGCGATTTGCTGTAGCGGTCGTTTTAAGCTATAAGGAACTTTTGATTACTTAAAAAGATCAAATCATATTGTTTTTTGTCAATCTCACCCAAACATTCCAATTAAATAAATGCATATAAAATAGAGAACACCATAATGGAACTATATTTTTTGCTAATGTTCTAGTTAATCTGTCACAACGAGGAAACTTTACCTAAAGCAGTGAAAGACGAGTGTGATTGAATCAATACATTTTCTTTTAAAGTTTTATTTTGTAGTGTCTGGCAAAAAGAAAATTTTTCTATGTACCGCGAGCTAATATTGGTTATACGAGTATATGTAGTTTGGAAGTAGGCCAATATTTCTATTGGCACAAATGGAGGAATTAGTCGGTCTGGGAAGTAGGGCCACGCGCAAATAATAATTAAAAATTTAATCAATCAATCATAGGCTTCAGCTAAGTATAGGCTGTTGAATCCAAACGATTCTGTTAGATTTATATGGACTTAGTCAGAATTTCTTATTCGAATTATTTGTCTCTTTGTGAATCGATTCGGACAGTTAGCAAACTCTCAGATGGAGTTAAGTAATAAGTAAACTGTGGGAATTCGATCGGTTTCTTTTATTTGCTATGTTATTTAATTTTTGTTTGAATGGTCAGGGGTTTTTTTATCATGGTGAATCACTAGAATTATCAAGGCGAGTTAGCGCAGCACGTAATGATATAAATTTATTCTGTTGCTATAGTTACACGTCGACGTAATTTCTATGGAGAGTTTAAGGCAAAATGGATTTCAGATTATTTCATGGTAATAACATATCAACCAACTCCAATCTTTAATATTATAATATCTTTAGAAGATTTCACAATAAATCTTATCCTTAGTATTTCAGACTTTTGGCCAACTCATACTGTTTGTATGTATATTAAGTAGTTGTTTGTTTTTTTGTTCTTTTCTAAGCTATTCAGTTGGTTCCTTTGTATTACTGTTTATGTTCCTGGTTATTATTTACAAGTGTGTATTTCTAAGTCTTATTTTTCTGCAACGTTAGCTGCGCTTATATAGGAGAATGGTAATATATAGAGATTCATATAATTATTAATTATAGTTTTGGTCATCATTTGAATAGTTGTTCAAAATAGTCGTTTTGTCCCTATAGCTTTATCAAAGCGAGATAAGTCGAAAAATTTTTTTTCCTTTGCGTGATCAAGATAACTCTTATAGGAAATCAATAATTATTTAAAAATATTAAAATCATAATTAAAGTACTCCATATTAAGGATTGTAAAAAAGGAAATTGATAATCGCCCTAGCGATTTATTTCTATATAATGGAAAATGAATTGCCAAACATTCAATATGATAATATTAGATTTAATATCTTATATGTATTATCATATATATCGCACCCTCAATTGAACTAAGTTATGGGATACAATAATACCAATAAAATATAGAATTATTTATAAAAAAATAATCAAAAATTAATTAATAAAATAAATTTTATAACTATTAAAATTAGCACAAAACAAATTAGATAAGATTAATATATAAAAACATCTCAATATACTATATAAAAATTAAATAATTAAACTAGCCCCCCCCGTGTGTAATAAAGGAATTTTTTATTTTAATATCTTTTTTTTTTATAGGTTAATTATTTTTTATTATTTTCATCAAACACTCTCCAGAAATATGATTGTGAATAATAAAAAAATTTGCACATGAACTTTGCTGATTATCAAATAGTGATAGTAATGATTTGGCTATCGAATTGGTATGTTAGCTTGTTATCACAAGCGGATAATGAAAATATAAACGGCAGCTGAAGATTTTTCCCAAACCTCTCAAAATAGGCTAGTCCGTCTTAAAAATTATCGTTAATGGAATTAATAGGACTAGCACTTACCTTAAAAAATATTTTTAGTTAATAATTTTTCTCTGAATCGATTGTAAACTAAGAAACGAATAATCAAATTGGTTTATTTATGCCCTGTCAGCACGTTATTGAGATTAGATATTGATGATGTTATATAGAAAAATCAAACGAAAAGATCTATTAATTAATAATAATAGATATTATTATTGTACATATATGAAATATGAGATTAGAAAGAATTCCAGATATGAAGTTCATTTCGGTAGGGTATGATGGAAATTGAATGAATATAAAATAATGATTATGAATAATCAAGACCCCCCACCATAAAGACTAACGAATTCAATTTAAGATTATAGACCCCCTTACCTGTAAGAAAGTTGAAATCACCCCGCCAACCCGGTATTCGACAAACATCGTCTCTGCGGACTTAAGAAACTCGATTATAAAAAAGATAGCCGTAATCCCGTAGTACTGTAAGGTGTAAGCATTCGGTTGTGAATGATTCACTAAGATTTTTCAATGATTCTAATTTGGAGTTATTCGTTAATTTGCTGAGATAAGGAATCTTAATGCTGGAATAATGTTGCAACACAAAAGCAGATTGTATACAACCCACAAAAAAAAAAAAAAAACAAAAATATATCTTCCAAACTTTCACTGCAGATTCAGATAACAATATGGTATTACTTATTATTCAATAAACAATTCCATTTTATTACTTACATATTTTCATCTGTACTCCATTTACATCCTCCTTCTTTCTTTCCCCCACTCTACAAACAATAAACTACTAATTAAAACATTTCATTAACCAAAAGTCTAATACTAATTAAAACAAAATTCAAAAATATACCACACCCCAAACACATCAAAAATCATTATTTTAAAAAAATCCCCCCAATCCCACATAACACAACAAACCCACAACAACAATTCCACCTTTACTTCTCAAAAAACTCATCCTCCACTCTCAATAAAAACCCACATCATATCCACAAACAAAATTAATAAAAAAATTTCTATAACCCCTACTACCCACCCCAAAAAAAAAAAAAATCCATATCATATCCCAATACTATCAAACCACACTAACAAGACAACTTACCCAAACAACATCCCACACCCCACAAATCCTATCCCACCATTTGTCCCAACTCTAAAACCTCACACCTCCCCCCCACTCACTCCATCCCCCCATTACATAATCATAACACAATAAAACAAAATAAAAAAACAAAAAAAACACACTCCTCACTCTTGCCGTCAATACATCCCAAATACCATACAAAAATATTAAAAAATTTACACTATATACTCTATTTTTAAACTTTAATCCAAAACCCTACAAACTCCACCCACCCACCCTACACTATATCAAATTATACATCAAAAAAATTCTAATGTTAAAATCAACATATCAATATCTTCTATAAACATTCCTCATCCTTAATATCCCCATATATAAAAATCAAACCCCCCACACAATAACAAGAAAATGTGATATCCGCGACATTATTTTGATAATAATTCAAAAAATAAATTATAGATACATCTCAATATCAACATTACACCCCAAACCAAAATACAAAACACCCAATATCACACATCAGTACAAAAACAAATTAACCTTCCTATCCCACACCTAACTTATAATTACAACAACACCCCCCACATAACCAATCAATCTAAAATTAAACCCCTCTCCAAACTATACCAAAAACATCATTTAATAAAAAATACTATATATAAATAAATAATCCAAACAATTCAAAAAAAGAACCACACTAAAATAAAACTTTGTCCATGCTTAAATATGACCTCTGTAACTAAAGTAAGAAGAATACACCTCCTCATTTCTCCCAACAGAAATCATACTTTATGCACAATTCCAATTATTTTTTGTTTGAGTCCAAGAGATTGATAAAAGATCCTCCGATATTCCAATTTAATTGCATGGTTTGGAAATCCTTAATAGTTTGTTATATTATAGATTAATTTCAAGCACTATACATAGACGAAGAGTTAAGGAATCGAGACATAACAAACCCCCCAACCACACTCACATTCCACAATCCACCTTGAAATATCCTCCCAATTCAATTTCTCTCCCCCATCATCTCTCCACATAAATTAAACTTTCTCTTAAACATTACTAAAATCCCAACCACTACCTCACATACACCAAAACAACCATTCAAACAACTACACTCCCCCTCTTCACCAAAACAACATCCCCTCCAACTCCTCCAACTATTATTTTCCCAATCCCTAATCCTCATACATTCACTAAACTCTAACCTATTCCATTACTCTGTTTACTCATAAATCTATCCTTCACTCTCTACTCCCCTCCCCTATAATCACAACCAACACCTCAATTCCCCCAACTCCCACCCACCCACCCCCCCAACAAATCCCCCCTTCCCTCACCACACTACCTCCCTTCAAAACCCCCTCAACCCTTTAACTTCCAATCCACTAATAAAATTCAAAACCTCAACAACCCACCTATCACAAAATTCCATAAATCTTTCTCATCCCTACCAACCATCAACTACCAACCATACTTCAACAAAAAAAAAAAACACCCCCCTCACACCTCCACAAACATTACAACTCTCTTCCCCAACTACCAAACATACTATCCTAACAATCTCCACCACTCTCCTACCCTCAATACCCACCATTACCTACCAACCTACTTTCTTCCAATATACAAACATAATCATCCTACCATTCTTATCACACTACTCAAATCCTCCTTACCCACCATTCCAATTCCCAAATTCCACCCACCATAATTATAATAACACATTTATCTAAATCAATCACCCTCCTTCTAATACCCCTCCACACCCATATCACTTATCTATTTCTAACAAACTTATATAACACCCATATCCCCACCCCACAAACATCCTAAAAACCAAACCCAATTAACCCTCCAAAAAAACCCAAAAAAATCTCTAATCCAACAATCTAAACCATTCCAACAATACAATCAACCATAACACTTTTTTATTCTCAACCCAACAATTTTCCCTCCTCCCATTACCCCTCCTACTCCTTCACTCAAAACAAACCACCATTCCCCATACCACATATACAAACTACACAATTACCCCTCAAACTAATCTAATACCACAACCCCCCCCATATTCTACATCCACCCCAAAAAATACTCTTCCTTCTCAAACTACTAACCCCAAATAATACACCCCTTTTTCCAATACCCAAAAACCCATCCCCCCCATAACCCAAATCATCAAACCCCTCCTAACACTACCCCCAATAAAACACACTCTCCCTGCCCTTTCCTAAACTCTTACTCATAAAAAACAAATCAACTCAAAATTCCCCCTTTCACCAACCTAAATAAATTATCCTCTACATCATCCAACCCCACTAATTCTCCCCTATTTTTCAATAAAATTTAAAACAAACACCATACCAAAACCCCAAACCTCATTTCCCCCAACAACCCAAAAAACTATCAACAACCCAAAACATTCCCCCTCAAACAAACATATTACAAAAATAATTTTATAATCCCACCCAACCCCCCCAATCCCCTTACTATATCCCCAACCCCAATTCCAATTCCCCTCCCAACTCCTCAACATCCCTAATCCCCAAAAAACATAAATCCCCCCATACCCCCTCACCACAATTCCCCTTAACCCTCAACTAAACTAATAACCCCCCCATAACTTATTCCCCTACCATCAAAAAAAACCTTCCTCCATTAACAAAACAAACTCCCAATTACTTACTTCCCCAAAATAATTTACTTTAAACCTAGACCCCCCCCCCCACACTAACTCCACCACAAAAACACCTCCAACAAACTACTTCCATCCTAAAAAATCTCCCACAACCTTCCCCCTCAGTTCCCCAAAACAACTTCCCTATAAACCAAAAAAATAACTTCCTCCTTCACTACTCCCACCAACCACAAATAAACAATAAAAAAAAACCAAACCTCCAAAAAACACTCCCAAAAAAAAAACAACCCAAAACAACCACCCCCACCAACCCTCAACACAAACCCATCCCAAACCACCCACTCCCCCCCCCTCTCCCCACTCCCAC
>JBBMOL010004418.1:0-10244 GCA_037954665.1 Laguncularia racemosa | reverse complement strand
TGATTTTTTTTTTTAAAGATACCTTGGGTTTTTCTTGCAAACAAAAGAAATCCTTTGTTTTTCTTTTAAAAATTTTTTCAAAACAAATACAAAAATAAAAAGGGGAGTTTCCTAATTTTAGTCTTTAAATGATCAGGAAAAACAGAATTTTCCAAATACAATTTTTTTTAAATTTTTGTAAAGAACATGGTATATCTCCCAATTTCTCAGCTCCATACACTCCTAAACAAAATGGAGTAGTGGAATGCAAGAATAGAACTTTACAGAGAGACTAGATTTTATTGATAGGAATAAAAATCCAACAAGACCTATCATTAGGGCAAGAACTAAAGGATTTCAAATCTCGGCGTTGAGGGCCCATTTTGAGCAGATCGATCCCGGAATTATTTATATATTAACCTCTTTTTATTATTCTTGTATTGTGTTTTCCAACAGGCACACTTATCATATTTTATAGGGCAATGGACAAACTCCCTCAGACTCAGCTTGTGGGTTATCCATGGACCGACCTGAACCGGGCGATGAGCTGGGCCGATGGATCCTATAGAAGACGGCATCTTGAAGACCATTTCTTTTATATATTTCTTCTTTTATGAACTATTTTGGTTGTATTTTGGTTTTGGGACATTTTTATTTCCTTGTAATTTTCATTTTAGGGATAGCTACCTTAAAAGTGGCAAACTTGTAATTTTGAGCACTTTTTAACCCTTAGGAGTAGCAATTTAAAAAATACTTGCTTAAGAGAGGGTTTGAGGAGGCTTATCATTTTTTAGATTAAACACCTCCTTTCATGTGAGAATTAGGGTTCATACCTTGGTTCCAAACTCTTATCAATTTCAATCCTAAGAGTTGAAATTGTGGCAAGTGCAACATCTTGAAATTGTGAGTTATTTTCAATTTCATTTTGTTGTGATTTCTTTTCTTCTCTAGTGTGTCATATCTAGGGTTGAATTGAGATAGTTCTTGGTCAGAATTACTTGTTGTTATTCATGAATTCTTATGCTTATTTGAAGGAATTATCAAATTGATCCGAATTCATCTTTAAGGATTTCCTTGATAACGTATTCTTCACTATTGGAAAAGGGATTGTTTTGTTAGGGTTTTTTCTTTTGTCAAATTGAGGATTCATTTGAGTGGATTACATGAAAATTAGAGTGTTGTTAGAAGGAATTTTCATTGTGGTATTCTAATTATATCATTGGTTGTTTGAATTTCATCATTTCATCATTAAGGTTCATTTGAAAAGTGCCCTTTGTGGATCCGATTTTGCCTTGACTTGAGATAGTTTTTCTTAAGTCTTTTGGATGTGCTTTTAAGTGTGTTTAGGCACATCATTATTTTGGTATTAGAGCACATTTTGAGAGAAGGGAATTGGTTGTATTTAATTTCGTGGAAGTGATCATCAATTAGGGTTGGACAAGTGAAAAACTGCAAATTGTGTTGTTGTTATTGTTTTGAGATTGCGAAATTACCTTTGCTTGGAATTTAATTTGCTGATTGTTGGAGTTGGATTGGGAAGGTTGTTGTATCATCTTGTGATTAATAATTTTCGTCGAAGGAAGGAAGAATAGAAGTATTGTTAATTCAACAATTGTTTGAGCTTGAAAAAATTACCTTGTTCTTGCCGTGACTAGTTTTGGGTTGTGAAGGAGGTTGTGTAGCTTGTTGTTTTGATTTCCATTGTGTAATTCTGAATTGGAGGAGTACAATTTGCAGATTACATTGAGTTTTGATTTGTAAGGAATTATTTGAATTCAAAACATATGCAATTAAGTTGTGGGAGTTAATGATTGCTATTTGAATTTGAATTCATTGTTACCAATTGAGGAAGGCTTTCAATAAGTGAAGTGGTTTGAATTTCAAATTGAAATTGCTACCTATTTTGTTGTGAGTTGCGGTTAGAACTTGTGGGGAGTGAAGTATATTTGTTATTTAATTGCCGTGGAATTAGAGTATATTTGTTGTTGTTTCCATTTCTTATTGTTGTCGTGGAGGTGGAGTGCAATTTGTTGTTGTTGTTGTGGGAGTTATTGGTGAAGTGAGTGCCGTGATTGAGGTGTGTGTAGTGGTGTAAATTTGTGGAGTTGTATGGATTAAAGGTGCTGCACATCAAGATCAATTGTAGGTGTGAAACCGTAGCAAGAAAGGAAAGTTGAAGTAGTAGAATTTGAATTCAAAAACAAACATTAAAGTGTGAAAGTAATTGAACTTATTACTTCAACACTTGTGAGTTGAATTTAATTTTCTTAACTATATAGAAGTATTTATTTGTGCTTCACTTAGTCTAATATAATTAAAGTGATAACAAGTATTTATTGCATTGGTGACTTGTTGCACCGTGGGTGTACAAGTGTGTGTGGTTATCCAAACTTGTTATTGTGACGTGGTAAAGTGAAGAGAGTGTGCTACAAATTTTTTTTTTTTTTGAGATTACATTTGTACTTCAGATAAATCGCATCTACAAACATGTCATATGATAGTGTGAATGGGTACATTGGCAATGAGGCCAATAACCAAGTGGGTGGCAGACTAGGTCGTTCGAAATACAAGTGGAAGAACTCTAGATGAGCAACTTCAGGACCTTACCAACAATTGTTGCTACATTGGCAACAAGAATTGATAGGATGACATTACCACCACCACCTGTGGTAAACCTTCAGGCATCATGATGAGATCCTTGATGAGAGTCAAGCCAGAAGAAGGAATGTGGATCCTCTTGAAGTGCCGCCTGGACCGATCACAAGAAGTCGAGCGAAACGACTCAAGGAAGCACTTAACGGGTTGATAAAAGGATGTCCATGAAGCCGGAAAGGATTGGAGCAATCATGAAGTTGGAACGGATTGGAAAAACCATGGGAAGACCCTTGCTCTTATACAAGTCACACCGGACACGGGTTGGAAGAGGGCGTGTACTTTTCAAGGCACGGCCGTGTAAGAATCTCAAGATTGCACAGAATCATACCGGCCAAACACACAGCTAAAAGGACGGCAATGTATGAAGTCAAGCAAATGCACAGAAAGGTACACGGTTCAAAGTACCGGTCATTTTACACGGTCGTGCATGTTGCCAGAAGTTGTATAGAAAAGTACAGGGCCCTAAAGTACACGGTCGTGTACACGGCCGTGTATCCCCTGCCGGCCAGCTTTTTCTGTTTCGTGTTTTTACGCAACTTATCTAACTACGTCATTTTGGACTTGTTTTTTTACGAATTGTAACCCTAGTATAAAAGCTCTAGGGTTTAGAACAAAATAAAATTTTACATCTTTAAACATTAAAACACTTTTGAGAGGCACCTCTCTTGGTTCTTCAAGAACTAAATCGAACTTATCGGATTGTTTTCCCTGTGGCGTTCATCCCTACTTATCAATTGGTCTTCCATCCCGATTGTGGCGTCTTCATTTTATACCAAGGTTCTTGTCTCGCTTATAGACAACGGGTCGCGGTTTCCACTTTGGTGTTTGGGTGTCTTAGGCAATGAATTTTCGAACGTATTGGTATTGGGTTTCGTCAGGGGTTGGCGTGGTTCGTATCAGTTTGGTATCAGAGCTTAGGTTTGTCAAAACATCAAGTTCGGTTGAGGAAGGTAAATCAAAAACCCTAACTCCAATCGTTCATATCAATTATCGTATTAAATTTCATAGTATTGATTGTCTTTTGATAGTGTAATATCGACTAGGCGATTTTTTCCAAAAAAAAAAAAGAGAGTAAAAATCACGACAAAAAAAAAAAGAAGAGAAAAGAAAAGAAAGGGGAAACGGGGATCAAAGCAAAACAGAGACAAAAAAAATGGGAGGAAAATTTATAAACTCTAGATTGTTTTGAATTCTAGGAAGGAAATTGGTGTAGTTCGGGTTAGTTCCAAGAGAATTGAGAAGAGGAAATTGGCAAGTTGATATCATCATTATTTGTGAGAATACACGAGTGACTGTGTGATTCATCATTTAAGCGAAACACGTAAGGGAGTGTATCGTGGGGTTTTTAATTATTTTATATATTTGGTTAGTACTAATCTTTTCTGCAGGGACAATGTCGAGACAACATTCTCCTGAAGTGAGGGGGGAGTTTTGATGCTAGGTTAGTAATTGAGGTTGAGGGGAGAAATGAAGAGGATGTTCCAAGAGGGAATGGAACAAATTCATGAGACCGTAGAGCAAAGACTAGAGCAATCCACAAACGGGATTCCAAGGGCGTAAGATGGAGAGTCGTTCAAGGAGAGTACCCCAGGGGTGGAGATGAAATGTGGATGATGATTTTTTTGAGCCTTTTTTTTGGGGAGTTATAGAGGGTTTTTAGTGGTCGGAATAGAGGAAACAGAGATTGGAAGATAGAGGAGATAGGAATAGAAGAGGATGATCAATTGAGTAGCATAAAGATGAAGATTCCTCCTTTTCTAAGGGAAGAATGATCCCGGGCGTACTTAGAGTGGGAGAAAAAGGTAGGATGGTGTTTGATTGTCAAACTTTAGTGGGAGAAAGAAAGTAAAATTGCTGCCATTAAGTTTTCGGATTTGCTATAGTGTGGGGATCAATAATGTTGAATAGGAGAATGAGTGGTGAGCCACGTATTGAGTTTTGGGAAGAGATGAAAAGAGTGATGAAGAAGCAGTTTTTTGCCTGGTATTACTATCGTGAATGCATAACAAGTTGCAAAATCTGAGGAAGGAAGCCGAAGGTAGATGAGTATTTCAAGGAGATGGAAGTCACTATGATTAGGGCGAATGTAGAGGGGGATAGAGAGGCTACAATGGCTAGGTTTCTTGCTGGGTTGAATAGAGAAACCAAAATGTGGTTTGAATTTCCCCATTATGTAGAATTGGAGGATAGGTTCACATGGCTATAAAGGGTTGGGAAACCCGCAAAGAGGAAAGGTAGTAGTAAGCACGGTTTCCACAGGGTAATGGTTCATCCACTTGGAAGAAACCAATGGAAGAAAGAAGAAAAGCCTTTCCCACCAAACAAAAGGGGAGCTGAGGCAAGCGGGTTCTTCCTGGAAAAGGTAACCCTATTCTTCTATTTAAAATCGGCTTAGATTTTTAAAAACCCAAGGGAGGGCCCAAATTTTAGTCAATGTAAAAAAAGCTTTTTTGATTTTGCGTGATGGGTGATATGAGATGGGGGGATTGAAGAAGATGTATTTTCCCCTTAGGGGCTGTATGATGGGACCCGCAATGGGGAAAGGGTAGTGGCATAGTGAACGACGTTAAATTGTAGGTGAAGGGAAAAAAAGAGGTCAAAAAGAGAATTATTTTAAAAGATTTTTTTAGGGATCACATTTGTTTTGATCTTGTGGGGGGGTTGCCCAATGTAGTAGTAACTTTATTTTGGGGTGGGTAAAAAATTTTGAACCCTAGTTTAAAAAATTGCGGTTAAATTTTATGTAGAGAAAGGTGGTAAAGCAAGCATTTTTGGGTTTGCTTGGAGGTATGGGGATGGGTTTTAGGATTAGTCCAATGCAAGCATTTGTGTTGTTGGGGGGCCCCTGGGAATTTATAGGAAGGGTTTTATGGCTTTTCTAAAAGTTACGCTTGTTCCCAAAGGGGAAAAATTTTAAAATTTAAAATTTTGTTAACACCCAAAAAGGTTGAGGACCTTTACATTCAAAATCTTTTGCAAAACATAAGGGAAACTTTTTACTTAACTTATCAAACCCTTTCCTGTTGGTTGTGTTCTTGAGGACTTTGAAGTGTCTTTCCTGGGAGTTTCCAAAGGGATTACCCCATTTTGGTATTGAGCACAATTGTTTGTATCGAAACATCGTTCAAAAACCAGCTTACGGGGCAATCGGAGGAGAAAAGGAACCCAAGGGAGGTCGATAATTAATGGGGAAAAGGGGACTGAGGGGGAGTCCGGCGTCCTGTGATTTTTGTGCCTAAAAAGGGGGGAAGGAGGATTTTGTTGCTGCCCCTTAAAACTTAGGAAAGTTCGCATCCCATTTCGCCCTTTGTGACATGTTTAAGGGTTAAAGGGGGCTGTTTTTTCAAAATTTATCTGAAAAGTGGATTCCCCCAAAAATTTGAATAAAAAGGTGATAAGGGAAAATGTTTAAAAAAAAAATGGATTGTAGAGTGGTTGTAATGCCTTTGGGTTAACAAAAAACCTAGTACTTTTATGGGCTTATAAAAATGTTTTGGGGAAATTTTTGGGAAAAATTTTTGGTTGTCTTTTTGTGAATTTTTTTTACAACAAAAAATTTGGAAATCTAGTCACATTGGGGATGTTTTAAAAATTTCAAAAGGGAAAATTTTGCAACCCAAAGAAGGCCTTTTTGCACAGCAAACTTTTTTTCTTTGGGTTTTTTTGTTAGGCAAAGGCGGTTGAAAAAAAAGGTTGTGGTCCAAAAAAGGCCCCGGCCAACCAATGAAAATAAAATGGGGTTTCCCCTGGATAGCGAGTTTTAAGGAGATTTGTGAAGGATTTACACCTTGCGCACCATTTTGAGGTGTTAAAAAAAACGTGGGGTTTCAGCTGGGGAAGCAACAAAGGGCCCTTTAGACCTTTTTTAAAAAAAGTTGATTTGGCCGTTCTTGTTTACCTAACTTGCTAAAACGTTTAAAAATTTGGGGTGATGTTCGGTTGGTATTTTGGGGAAATGCTTTGCGAGGAAGGATTGATTCTTTAGGGAAGCAAGTGGGGAACCTTTTAAATTTCCCCCTTACGACAAGGGAAAATTTCATTGGGTTTGAGCCCTGGAGAGGGAAATCCCCTTTTGGCCGAAAGTTTGTGATCCCCGATAATTTCCCTTTAAGTTTTAAGGGGCAACAAAGTGAAAAAAGGATGCTCGTTGGGGATTATCGAAAACCCATTACCCTGTTTAATTTTCCTAAACTTAAGAGCTTTCTTTCTAAATTTTTTTCCTTTTTAAATTGTGTTGGTTTTAATCCCCAACTCCTTTGGAATTTTTCCCTTTGCCATTTTGGTTTTAATTTTGAGGAAAAAAGAAAACCGAAATTTTTTTCAACAGATCCATGGTAGGCAAGCTGAAAATTTTAACGTGAAAGAGCAGATGTGAAAAAAGCCAACAAGGGTCATCGACAACTGTTTTTGAACTGGAGATTGGGTTTGGGTTCACATGCGCAAAAAGCGGTTTCCTGCACTCGATCTAAACTATTTTTAGAGGCGTGGACCATTTCAAATTCTTGAGGCACAACAACAAGATACAAGATAGATTTCCTGGGGATCAAGTAAAGTGCCCCCATTTAATGTTATGATCTTAGTCCTTTTGATGAGGTGAGATTTTTAGGACAAACCTTTTTAAGAGGAGGGGGAAAGATGGATCCCTTTATGAGAGTCAAGTGGAGAAGGAATGTGGGTTCTCTTTAAGTCTGCCGGACCATCACAAGAAGTCGAGCGAAATGACTCAAGGAAGCACTTAACGGGTTGATAAAGGGTGTCCCTGAAATCGGGAAAAGGTTTGGGGCAATCTGAAGTTGGATGGATTGGAACAACCATGGGAAGACCCTTGCTCTATACAAGTCACACCGGGAAAGGGTTGAGAGGGCGTTTTTACTTTCAAAGGACGGCCGTGTAAGAATTCAAAAATTGCACAAATTTATACAGGCTAGACACCGGCTAAAAGGATGGCCGTGTATGGAGTCAAAAAAAGCAAAAAGGGACACGGTCGTTTTAAAGGCGTGCATGTTGCCAAGTTGTACAGAAAAAGTCACGGCCCAAAATACACGGTCGTGTACCGGCTGTATCCCTGCGGGAGCTTTTTTTGTTTTGTGTTTTTAGAAAATTATCTAAACTCGTTTTTGGATTTTTTTTTTTTATGAATTGTAACCTAGTATAAAAGCTTTAAGGTTTTGAACAAATAAAATTTTAATCTTTGAACATTAAAAACTTTTGGAGGACCTTCTGGTTCTTTAAGAAAATAAAACGAACTTATCGGATTTATTTCGTGGGGTTCATCCCGGGCTTTTCAATCGGTTTCCATCCCGTTTTTTTGGGGTCTTATTTTTTTTACCAAGGTTCTTGTCTCCCTTTTTAAAAACGGGTTGCGGTTTCCATTTGGTGTTTTGGGGTCTTAAGCAAAAATTTCGAACGTTTTGGTTTGGGTTTGTCAGGGTTGGCGTGGTTTTATCAACACCTAGAGTGGAGGGAGATTTTTCATGCTTTAGGGGGAAAATGGATGAAAATTTTTTGGTTTTAAACATACCCAACAGGGAATTTTTACCCTTTGGGACCAGAGTGTGCGAAAATACAGATGCCTTCATTTGATGGTAGGGGGTTCCCGGATGATTACCAGATTAGGAAGACCCGTTGGGGTAATTTTTAAATGTTATGAATTTATGAAGATCCAAGGGAACTTTCAGTATGGTTCACGGGCATGCGTTTTGGTGGGAAATATGTGAACAGCAGGCGAAGGGGGTGGAGAGACCCAAAAACACACCTGGAGAGACATGAAAGAGTTTTGAGGAATGGGTTTTTACCGAAACACTATGGCATGGCTATTTTTGCGTCTCCGACATTGGACGGGGGGTAAAAAAGGAATGACTCGCACAGGATTTGAGACATAGTGATGATGTGAAAAGTTGAACCTCTGAACAAACCCCAGCAGTTTTGTATCTGGGTTTTAAAAATATGAGTAGTTGGTAGTTGGCTTAGAGTATGTACACTTTATAGGTTTTAACATACCTTGAAAGTGGAAAAAAGAGACATCTATTATTCCGGATATAGGAGCAAAATCCAGGGAAACCAAAATTTTTCAGGGAGTTTGTTTCCCTTTGAGATATAGTGGTTCACGAGCAGTTGAGTAAACCATCGGGTATCCCCGGGAAAAAGAAAATCAGATGAGTCTATCATTTTGGGGGCCCAAAAAGTAGAGACGTTGTGTTACCTTTAGAGGTTTAAAAGGGTAATGGCAGTTGGGTCAACCATTGAAGAGTTGAAAAAAAGGAAACAATATCATTGAAAAAGGGTTGGTTGGGACACCCCGGGATAATGGTCTTTTTGTGTTGAAAAAAGATACATCCCGGAAATGGAGGAGGAAAACAATCACCCTGTTGTATTTCAGTTTTTGGATTTTAAAAGATATTCTTTAATGGATTGCTAGGGGAAAAAAAAAGCTTATTGCTTTTTATCACCAGTTTGAGGACAAATTTTTTGGGCCCCAGGGGATGATAGGAATAAAAATCCCAAAAAAGACTATCATTAGGGGAAGAAATAAAAGGATTAAATTTGGCTTGAGGCCCCTTTTGAGCAATCGATCCCGGAATTATTTTTATTAACCTCTTTTCTATTATTCTTGTTTGTGTTTTCCAAAGGACACTTATCTTTTTATAGGGCAAAGGACAAACTCCCCTTTGACTCGCTTTGGGTTATTATGGACGACCGAACGCGATGAGCTGGGCCAATGGATCCCATAGAAGACCGCTCTTGAAGACCATTTCTTTTTTTATATTTCTTCTTTTATGAATATTTGGTTTTTTATTTTGGTTTGGGGCACTTTTTTTTCCTTGTAATTTTCATTTTTGGGTAGTACCTTAAAAGTGGCAAATTGTAATTTTGGCATTTTTAACCCTAGGAGTAGCAATATAAATACTTGCTTTAAGAGAGGGTTTGGGAGGCTTATCATTTTCAGATTAAACACCCCCTTTACGTGAGATTTGGGTTCTACCTTGGTTCCAAATCTTATCAATTTCAAACCCAAGATTAAATTTGTGGGGGGTGAACATCTTGAAATTGTGAGTTATTCAATTTCATTTTTTTTGGATTTTTTTCTTTTCTAGTGGTCATTTTTTTTTAGGGTTGAATTGAGATAGTTCTTGGTCGAATTATTGTTGTTATTCACAAATTCTTAGCTTATTTTAAGGAATTATCAAATTGATCCCATTATCTTTAAGGATTTCCTTTATAAGTTTCTTCACTTTTGGAAAAGGGATTGTTTTGTTTGGTTTTCTTTGTCAAATTGAGGATTCTTTGCATGGATTACATGAAAAATTAGGTTTGTTGAAGGCATTTTCATTTGGTATTCAATTATATCATTGGTTGTTTGAATTTTACATTTCTTATTTGGGTTTATTTTAAAAGTGCCCCTTTTTGGATCCGATTTTGCCTTGACTGAGTAGTTTTTCTTTAAATCTTTTGGATGTGCTTTTAGTTGTTTAGGACATCTCTTGTTAAAAGAAATGGCATTGTGAGTATTTTTTGGAGAAGCAGTTTCTACAACTTGCTTATCATCAAAAGAGTTTTATTCAACCCAGAAACAAAGATACTTAGAGTGTTTCAAGGGAAGAAAACCCAAG
>JBBMOL010004417.1:0-10245 GCA_037954665.1 Laguncularia racemosa | reverse complement strand
TAAAAAAACAAATTTAAATTTTTAAACCTTTTACAAAACCAACAAATATGTTCACTTTGTAACAAATACAAAATTTGTTACTAGTTAATTTTACAATAATTAATTAATGACTAATCATATTTAATTAATGGATAATTACCAATACTTACTTTTATTACTAATTTTACTAAAACCATAGAAATATTTTATATTTCCACCAAATACAAAATTTTTCTTTAATTAATTTTATAGTAATTAATTAACAATATCTAAATAACTAATCACTACTAGTTAACAATTAATTAACAATAACTTAATTTACGGCTACGTTTATAAAAATACATTATCATAACATATATACACGATTCATTTACTAATTTTAATTAACAAAATATTTATAATTAATTAATTACTATTTAATAGTTAATTAACAATAACTACTACTTAAATAAAATTTATGCAGTATATATATTTACATGTCGTAAAATTTATGCAGTATACTACTTCAATAACAACAATAAAATTAAATATTTTCTTAAGAAAACATATCATGATCTTGATGAGGAAATTTCCACATATATATTTGAGTGGATTGAAACTTGCGTGAAACAGAAATTGTGAAAAAAAAATTTGCAAAGTGAAGTTTTGTTTTTAGAGGAAATTCAAAGATCGAAATATGAAATGTGAATATGTGAACTGAACTAAGGATTCGTATTTATATTTGAAAGTATCGGTGTAAAGTTTTTCTTATGTATTATTGTGTAAATTTATTGTATCACTTTTAAATTTGCAGATATATTTTTACAATAATTTTATAGGTTTGCAGTATTATAAGCTTTATAGGTTTGCAATGACAGATTCGTAGGGCTCAAAAAAAATATATATATATTTGTACTAAAGGTGTAGACCACATCTGTAGCTTTATCGTAATTTTTTTTACACTATAGGAACATACGAGATCTGCGACTTCAAAACTTATTTTAGTAATATATTTTACAGATACAATATTTATATAATTTAAATATATATATATATTTAAGTATGTATCCCATATATCCGCACCATTAAAAGAATATATTGCATTTCCTAAATACTAGATTGTGTGTTTTTTATTTGAGGAGAATATTTTACGTGAAATGGATCTAAGGTAATCTTATTTTCTTCGTTTTTCTTTTGAAACTATGTCAGTCTTTTTTTCCACAATTATGAAAACAATGAAGAAAAATTAAACAAATACGGCTAGCGCTGAATCCTAAAAGAGGATAAAAGTAAAGTAGGCAATTCCTAATATACAAAAGATGTTATACTAAATGTTTCATTTTTTATCATATGGAATCCCACACGTTGTATTACATGTCTCTCTGATTTAATATATTAACCCTATTCATGAAAGTAATTGGATTATGACAACAAAAATTATAAGGATTATTTGGACAGTTACTATAAGCATCAATTAAATATATATATATTATATATATATTATGCTCTTAATACATTTGGCCTCACTTAATTTGTTCCACTAGATAAGATTTCATATATCGAATTTATTTTATTTTGAATGGGGTTTTAGGGAGGACATAAAATAAGTATTAATAAATGTTTATTGACAATTGTTGATTCTTTAAAACCCTATCCATAAGTGTCAGTTACAACAGCTTGGGAATATTTCCCCCCCTTGGGTTTAAAAAAACAAAGCTAGTGAAAACCTTTTTTAATTTTTAAAATTTTTTCTTTCCACGCTTGGGAAAAAAAAAATGTTTGGGTTTTTGGGTTTTTAAAACCTAATTTCCCAGAAATTAATTTTTTTTTCCCCCCCTTTTTAAAAAGTTTTCCCCAACTATCTAATATATTAGGGAAAAAAATTTTCCCCAAAGGGTTCCCCCTTAAATTTGGGTTCCTTTGGGTCTTTTTCCTTGATTTTTTTAATTGAAAAAATGTTTTTAAAATTTAAAAAATTTTTTTAAATTTGGAAATTTTTTGTTTTTTTTAAGGGGGGAAAAACTTTTTGGGGGGGAAAGGAAAACTTTGCTATTTCCCTTTGGGGTTAATTTGATTGAAAAAACTTATAGCAGGTTTTTTGGTTTTAAGGGTTTTAGAATTCTTTTTTTAAATTTAAATGTTTTTTTTTTTTTTTTTTTTGGAAAAGGGGGGATGGGGAACTAAAAAGGATGAAAATTTTTCATTTTTTTTTTTTTTGTTGGGGATAAAATGTTTTCAAAAAATTTTCCCTTTTTCAAAAAATTTTTTAATTTTTTATAAAAAGGGGGGTTCAAAAAAAAGGGGTTTTTAAAATTCCCTTTATGTTATAAGTGCCAAATTAAAATTTAAAATTTTAAAATTTAAAAAGGGGAAAAAAAAAAAAAATTTTTAAAAAAAAACCCCAAAGGGAAAATAATTAAAGGTCTTTTAAATCTAAAAAGAGAATTTTTAAAAGTTAATTTAAAAAAGGTTTTTTTTTAAATGTTTGGGGGCCAAAAATTTTTTTTAAAAAAGGGGTTTTTTAAAAATTGCCCAATAAAACCCAATTTTAAATTCAAGGAAAAAAAACGTTTTTGGGGTTTTTTAAAAAAATTCAAAAAGGGGTATTGGGAAGGGCCAATAAGCTAAAAAGGGGGGGTTAGTTGTTTGGTGGAATTTAAAATACCCAAAAATTTTTTCCTAATTAAGTAAATTTAAAAAGTTAATTTTTATAAAAAATTTTGGAAGAAGAGGGCCCAAGGGGCCATGGGGGGTTTTCCCTTTACTGGGATCATTCTAAGGGTTTTAAAAACCTTTTTAACCCTCCCCTTTTCCCCCTTTTTTGGGGCCACCCCCCCCTTTCTTTTTTCAAAGTCTTTTTGGGGGAAATTTTTTCCAAGGGGAACCTTTAAAGGGGACAAAAAACCCAAAAAGGGAAATTCCCCAAAACCTTAGTTTAAAATTACTAGCTTTTAAAACCCAAATTTTAGGGAAATTTTTTAATTTTCCAAAAAATAAAGTTTTTTTGGGGCTTTATTATTTTTGGGGAGTTGGGTTTTAAAGCCCTCTAGGGTTCTTTTTTTCTTGTAGGACCCCAAACTTTTCAAAGAAAAAAGGAGGAATTTTTTTTAAATTCTTTGAGGTTTAATTTTTGGTTTTTTCTTAAGCACTTGTAGGGGGGCCAACATGTCCCCTTTGAAGAGGAAAAATTTTTCAAGACTTCTTTTAAAGGGTTTTGGGGGGTCCCAAATCCCCCCACAAAAATTTGGGTGTTTTTAAAATTTTTAAAGGGGGGACTTGGGGTTTCCCCAAAAATTTAATTTAAAGGGGAAAGTTGGTTTTTGTTTAGTTTTATAAAAAACCCATTGTTGGCCCCGTGGGAATTTTAAATGTAAGGGGGGGGGAAAACATTTTTTTAATGTTTTCAAGTGTTGTTTGATTAGAAATTTTAAAACCGTACCAAGTTTGTTGGGACTTTATTTTTTGAGGGGGGGTTGGGAAGGGTTAAGTTTGGGGGATTTCCAAAATTTTTAAGGGTTTAAAGGGGGTTCCATGTCCCTTTTTTTTTGCCCCCCTTTTGGTTCCCCAATTGGTTGTTTTTTTTCTTGCTTTTTTTTTTTGATTTTTAATTTTTCATTATTTTTAAAAAGGGGGGGTCTATTTTTGAAAATTTCCCTAGGGTTGGGGATAAGGGGTTTTTGGGGTTTAAAAAAAAATTTGGATGTAAAAAAATTTTTTTGGTTTTTAACCCTTGGGCAAAAATTTAAGGGGGGGAACATAGGGGGGCTCATTTGAGAAATTTAAATTTCAAATTAAATTGAAAATTTTTTTTGGAAATGTATAAAATTTATAAATTTTGAAATTTTTTAAATTGTGGGGTTTTTTTTTTGGGAGTTTTTTTTGTTTGGGGTTTATGGCTTTTTTTAATTTTTTAAGGGGTTTTTATATGATTTTTTTGGGGCCTTTGGTTTAAATTTTGAAATAGGGGGTTGGGGATTTTGGGGAACCAATGTAATTGAAAAATTTTGGTTTAATTTATTTAAATTTTCCCTAAGATTTTTTTTAAGTTTAATTAGAATTTTTATTTTTTTTTCCAATTTTAAAAGTATTTAATTTTGGGTGGGGTTGGGGGGTTTTAAATTTATGTCTAAAAAGATTGGTATGGTGTTTTTAAGGGCAAAATTTTTGGAAAAATTTTTTAAAAGTAATTTGAAAAAAAATTTTTTTAAAGTTTTAAAGTGTTTTTAATTTGTTAATATGAACATTTAATTTGGGTTTTTGGGGCCTTTTTTTTTCCCCTTTTTGATGCTTTTTTTGGGAATCCTTTAAAAAATTCATTAAAAAAAATTGGTTTTTTTTTTTACTTGTTTTTAAAAATTAAAAAGTTTTTTTGGTTTCCAAGTGGTTTTTTTGGCCTTTAAAAATTTTTAAAAAAGGTTTATCACCCCTTTTTTCTTCAAATTTTTTTAAACACATAAAACTTAAATTAAAAATTTTTAAAATTTTTTTGGTAAAAAAACTTGTTAAAGAAATTGTGTTTGGGATTTTGTAGATTTAAAGGTAACTTAGGGGGGAAATTTTTGGGGGTTTTTTTTATTAGGGAAATTTTTTTTATTTTTTTTAAAAAAATAAATACAAAAAAAATAGGTAATTTTTTTTAAAAAAAATATAAACCAAATAAATAAAAAAAAATTAAAACTCAATGAATTTGGAATTTTAATTTGGGGATATAGTAAAAAATTTAAATTGGGGGTTTTAATTTAAAAAATTCCTAGAAAAACCTTTAAAGGGCCTAAAGAAAATTTTGAACCTAGGGGGGGGGGTATTATTTTGCCTTTGGAAAATTAAGTAGTTAAAAAAAAACCAAATTTTTTACTTTAAATTTTTTTTTTAAGGGTTTTTTTTTGGATTTAAATTTAAAGTAAAAAGTGGGCCAAATTTTCAAATTTTTTTTGGGATTTTACTTTTTTTTTTGGGAAAATTCCCAAAAAAGGCCTAAGGGGGGAAATTATTTAAAGACAAAAAAATAGGGGACTTAAAAATTTTTAAATAGGGGGGATTTAAAAAAACAAATTATGTAAATTAAGGGGGAAAACCAAAAAGGGGGGAACTTGCCCCCCCCCCCCAAAAAATTTGGAATTAAAAAAAAGGAAAAAACCTTTGTTTTGATTTAGGGGATTTTTTGGGGAATTTAAAAGTTTAAATTAAAAAGGGAGCAATTAAAAAAATTATAAAAAAAACATGAATTAATTTAATTAAAAAAAACCTTAAAAATTAATAAATGGCCCCTAATTTTATTTTTAAAGGCTTTTTTAAAAAAAAACCCCTTAAAACCCTTTTTGACCCCCTTTAAATTTATTTTAAGAACCTTGGTTTTTAAAAAAAAACTTAAAAAAACTAAAAAGGGCCAAAAAATTTAATAGAAAATAATAATTAATTTTTTCTAAGTATAAAATTTCAAAAATTTCCTTGTTTTTCTTTTTTTTAAATTTTACTTTTAAAAAAATTTAAAAAACCAAAGGGGGAGGGGGGAATTTTTTTCCGACAACCCCCTTTATCCCTTTCGGGAAACTAGATTTGGCTGATAAATCTAAAATTCCGGTTTTCATTTTTTTTTAATTTTTATATCTTTTTTTATCTAAAAAAATATTTGAAAAAATAATCTTTTGGGTTTCCCAATTTAATAATTTCCTTTGGGGTTTGCCGTTATGCCCTCCCAACTAGTTTGAGGGCCCCAGGGGGAAAAATTTTTTCAAATTTGCAATAAAAAAGGCCCGCTCGTTTTTGTTTTCTTTTTCCGAAGCTTTTAAAAACCTCAGGGAAGTTTTTATGATTTTTTTTTGGTATTTTTAAAATTGGGTTTCTAGGGGGACTATTTTTTTGTTTTTTATTTTTTTTTTTTGGAAAACCAATTTTTCTTTTTGGGTTTTTGTAATTTCCATTTGGGGGCCCGGGGGCCCCCTTTTAAAAGGGGCCCCCTTTTAATTTGGGGTAATTTTTTTTTTGAAATTTTCAAATTTTTCCAAAAGGGAAAAAAGGAAAAGTTTTAAAAAAATTTGGGTTTAAAAATTTAAAGGTTTAGGGGGGGGCCCCAAATTTTTTAAAAAAATGGGGAAAACTTTTCCCCACTTTATTTTTTGGGGGAAATTTGGGGGTTTTCTTAGTTCAATTTTTTCTTTCTAAAAAATTCAATCTCAAAAAAATTGGGGGAATTGGTGAGTCTTTATAAATTTTCAAATTTTGTTTTTGTTTTTTTTTTTTTTCATTTTTTAAGGGGAAATTTTTTTCTAGGATTGGATTTAAAGGTCTTCTTGGTAAAGTTTTTTTGTTTAAACTTTTGTAATAAAAAACCTTTCCCTTTTACATTTTTGTTTGGGTTTTTTTAACCCAATTGTTTTAATTTTCCATCGATTTTTTTACTTTTTTTCTTTTTTGGTGGGGGAGTTTTCTTTGTTTTTTTAAGGAGGACCCAAAATTTTTTGTTTTTGGTTGTATTTTTTGTTTGGGAAAATTTTTCTCTTAAAAAATTAAAGGGTTTGGTTTAAAGGGGGACCCCCAATTGAGGATTAATATTTTTTGGGGTGGTTTTCCCTTTTCCCTTTGTTTTTTATCATTTGTTTTCCCCAAAATTCCCCCCAATTAGGGGTTTACTTTTAAATTTTTGCCCCCTTTTTAAAAACGGGTTTTGTTTCTTGGGGGGAATTTTTAAAAGTTTTTTTCATTTTGGTTCACTGGGCCAGTGCTTAATTTGGGTTTTTTTTTGGGCCCAACATTAAATTTGGTATGAAAATGTATGAAATTTTTTGTATGTATGTATTTTATAATTTTTGAAAAACCCCTTAAAAATTTTTTTTTTTTCCTTTCTTTTTAGGCCCTCCCCCGATTTCTTTTTTTCCCCCTTTTTTTAAGGGGAACCCGGGGACTTTTAGTAAAACTTTGAAACCCTAAAAGAAAACTGGACTCTATTTTGGGGGCTCATTCAAAAAAAATTTTTGGGGAACCCTTGAAATGAAAAACTTTGGGGTCAAAAAAATTGAAAAAAAAAAGGAAAATTTTTTTTTGTTGGGGCCTGGGGAGTTCCCAGGGTCAGTTTAAATGGGGGGAGTAAAACTTAAAATTAAATTAAATAAATTCATACACCCGTTTTTGTAATTGTCAAAAAGAAAAAATCATGATGTTTACAAATAATTCGTAATGGAATGCCACTAGAGCTACCAAATTTATATATAAAAAACAAAAGAAAAATAAAGCTATAATATGATGTAAGAGTTATAACTTTGTTATATGATGTTAGAGTTATAACTCTGTTATGTATCTTCTTAATTGGATGTGAATTACCATGTTACTGTAGTGATATAGAATTTCCAACCTATATAATTATAATTACCTAAAACATAAGGGCAAAAAACAGTCAAGAGCACTTGAATTAGTGATATTTTATTAGAGTAAACATGGATCAACAAAGTGCCATTTACTCTACAACAAATTTAACATTTAGTTATCAAAATTTTAACTATCAAATAAAATTGTAACGAAATATCACGATTAACAACTAAATTCATAATTAATAGCAAATATCACGAGTGGGAAAATTTCCACACACAGGAAAGAACATTTTGGCCACCAACATGATCATTTAGTGACCTATCATGCTACTTCTGGCTACCAATTATTAACTTAGTAATAAAAGTCTTTACAAAATTCTCGACTTATTAGTTATTAAGCCCAAGTTGGTAGTAAAAAATGATGCTTTTATTTATAAAACATAAATTGTTTTAGGAGAGTAAAATTAAAAAAAAAGGAGAAGTAATACTTAAGTTTTGGAGCAATAGGAAAAATTAAATTTTAAACCCTAATCTTTTAGTTTCTTTCTGTTGTCTAGTCCCTTAGAGGAATCAATTGAGTATCTCTGTCTCTCTTAACTCTCTTATTTTCTAACCAGTTTTCTTCCAATCTATGAGGCATAATAGCAGAGCCCCGGACAACCAATTCTTAAAGGGAGCTAAGGCGGGCTCTTCCATTTGCACCCCTCTTTTGGTTAGGTAATAATTTTTTGAATTCCATTTCTTTTTCACTCAAGTCATTTGTTTTTTGTGGGTTAAACAAAAGTAAATTTGAAAAGGTCCAAAACTTATTGATATGGGAAGTTTACATTCTTTAAAAGGTTTCATTAAATTCATATTCATGTGTGAGGTGTTGGATTTGCAGAGAAAATGGAGGATTGATGTTATGGGTTGTTACGTTTAAAATTTTTGGATATGAATATTTTAGTTTATGTAATAAAGAGTGTTTGAAGGGAATTTTCTTTAAATCATTATGTTTGGTTTTTCAATTACCGATTAAGTCTTAATCCTGATGTGAGTATGGGATGGACTTGGTGGAATACGTGGTTACTTTTAATCACCTAAGTTATGCATATAAGCTGTGTGATAAATTGTTTCGATGAATTCAAAAACATGGTTTGACAGTAGACCAAATATTACACGGAAGCTTAAACTCTCACTTTTGTACATTCTTCTTTTGTATTCTTGGCCCTCTTCATTATCTTCCCTGACGGATGTTACAAATAAAACGGATTAAGGTTGATGTGATGTCTCAAGCAATAACGTTCATTAATTTAATGTGATGCTTCTAGTTTACTTCTACTTGGTGTGACCATGTTATGCCTTTCTCACTTTGGGGTTTCTTTTAATTGGATGATACTCTATTTACTATTGTTCTTGGCTTCAATTTCCGGTGATATTCAAAATGCATTTATCTTCTTTAATTGAATGAACATAGTATATCTTATAATGATATCTTTTAGCTTTAGTGGTACTTTCAATTGATAGTGTATTCTAAATAATTTTTTAATGTTAATTGAAACTAGATAGATAGGAGAGAAGAGTTATAATATAAACATAATAGACAACTTTTGTAGACATTTTCTTTAAGAAATTAGTGGTATGTTTAGAGATATTTACATTTGTATATGAGAAAATCTTGAAATGTCCACACAGGATGAGTATGTTTTTGCACATCTTCAACCTATGTCTCTTAGGACTTACAAGGCACATGTGAAGATTAGGAATGCAATTGTGATAGGTCGAAATAGGATATCCAGTTTGATTGACTCAATAAAAACCCTATAAAGTTTAGGGTTGAGTTCTGGCATATGGAATAAAACTCGATAGAATTTAGGGTTAGGTTACGAGATTTAGAAAAAACTCGATGGAAAAAACCTGACTCAATAATGTTTTTAAAATAATAAATTAATCTTATAATTTATAATTAGTATATTTTATTTTATTATTTTTATATTTTAAATTTTTATAGTTGATTTCTCTCTTCTTGTCATTACAAGTAGATTAATAATAAATTAAAGAAATGACATATACAAATAAGTTAAAATATATAAAAAAAGATTTAATCATTGTTTAGATTGGCAGTTGGGTTGGGTTTGAGTTATTCCTTTTGTAAACGGGGTGGGTTTAGGGTAGAAGAAAAAAGCCCTATCGAGTTAAATTGGGTTTTTAGGCATGTCTCTTCTTTGCTAGGTCAGGTTTGGGTTCCAATGAACCAATCCCAAAGTAGGCCCGTTTACATCCATAGTGAAGATTCGCTAACGTGTGAATTTATGTAGACTCTATATCGCGAAATAGAAATGATAATAGCCAAACATATGTATGAACCTTGACCTTTGTTGTTTTATATCTAGATTTCATGTCTATGGTGTCTAACTTCCAAATTTCAAAATTGGTATCTTTCTGAGTTCTCCACTCCAATGACCAAAAAAAGGGAAAAAAAAGAGAGTAAAAAGATTAGATGTTGATTGGTTGTTTACTTTTTAGCTCGTCGTGGCACAAATAGACATTTTTAGTTCCTTACTTTTCATTTTTTCACATCTCTCAAATTGCTTCAATTTTTTGTTATCTATGGCACATGTGCTAGTCCAACAAGAAGGTGATGAATAAAAATAAACAAGGCATGGAGGATTCATTAAGTAAATGAGGTAAATAGATAGATTTTCAATGTTGGTATCATTTTTTCTTTTCTTGTAATGCTGATGACTTTATTGCCACAATAATATATAACTTATATTAAATATGGAACTTAAAGCAGGTGACTTTCTTTTGGAGATATGACTATGTAAAGTAGAAAGCTGGTGGTGAACTATTTAGGTTGGCTATAAAGGCCGACAGTGTAACTAATTTAAGCCGGTGACCTAGTCTCTCTCAAAGCTGGCAGCTTACAATTTAGGTGGTTATGTTATGTTATGTCGAGTAATTTTGTTTGTGATGAAACTTTACTCCTTTATAATTTGGGGGG
>JBBMOL010004416.1:0-10253 GCA_037954665.1 Laguncularia racemosa | reverse complement strand
CCCCCCTTTGGGGTTTTTAAATATATTTCACATGATGTAAAACCCCCAAGTTAAAAACTCCAAAAAGATAGCTAGTGTGGGGGGGTTTTTAGATTAGTGGTATAGCATGCATCGTACATGCCTTATGGGAGAGTGTCTACCCCAATTGGTAACAATGAGCCTTCTGGTGTGCGTGGGAATCATGGGGGATAGTTTTATCACCCATCGATTTGAAACTATGGGAGAGTTTTTGGACTTTTTGGTAAGTACAATATCAACACTAGCGGGGTGTTTCATAGGTCAACCACATCGTTATTTCCCGGGGGTCATTTTCCTAACAAGTCCATAGAAGAATGCACCGTAAGCAAAAAAGTATCAAGGTGAATTTTATAGCTTTTACAAATTGGGTTTTAAGTTCCCTTGTGACTTTGAAATGCCCTTAGTATATTAACATGGAGTCTAGGCTCCTTTGTTCAGATGTAAGGAGCTAGAAAGCACAATTATGTATTTTCTGGAAAACAGTTTAGTTCAAAAGAGAAGAATAATGGGGAAATAGGATTTTATTTTTCTTATTTGTTGAAAAATTTTTCATGAAATTTTGATTTTTAAATTACTTTTTGAAATTTAAAAAATTTATTAACTTTGTTTAAAAATTTTTTTTCCTTTTTTTATACTTATTTTTTTACTTTTTTTTAAAATTTTTTCTAAGTTTTTTTAATTTTTTTCACAAATTTTTTTTTGATTTTTTTACATGTTTTTTCATAAATTTTTTTTAAAATGAAAAATTTTTTCAAATTATTTTTTTTTTTTTTAAATAAATTAAAAAGTTACATAAAAAAATTAGAAAAAAAAAACCCCATAAATTAAAAAATTTAAAAAATATGTTTTTAAAATTGATTTTTAAAAAATTTGGCATATGTATTGAAGGAATATACGGATATCCAAGTTGCGCTTTTAGTACAAATTTTTACAAAAAGTGCTAATTAGTCTGCCTTCAATTGGGAAATTTTTGTTTAATTTTAAGATGCGTTTTGGATTGCACAAAGGACCTATTTTAAGAATAAATTTTTAAGTATTTTAATTTTTGAATATTTTTTAAAATTGTTTATTTTAATTTATTTCCTACAAATTTTTGACCGGAAAAGAAAGAAAAAAGAAATAATTTTAAACCCTCATGTGATCAAAAGTCTCTTTAGGGCCCCAAAATCAAAATCAAAAAAAAAAAGGAAAACATGAAATTTTAAAAACTCAAAAATCAAGAAGAAGCAAATGAGGGATTGGTCCCGTGACGTTAATGTTTGGGGGGTATCCATCATCCTATGGAGAGTAGATGATGGTTTTTAAAGGAAAAAATAGGAAATCAAATAAAAATAGAACAAAAAAAAATAGGTTTTTAAAAAAGGAGAGAACCCAAAGAAAAGATGAAAAAAAAAATCTTTAAAAAATAAATAAAAGGGGGAAAAGAACCCAAATTTCAAGTGGAAAATAAAATAAAAAAAAGGAGTACCCAAAATTGAGAGTAGAAAAAAAAAGGGTTTGGAAAAATAGTGGGGGGACAGCAAAATCAGTTTTAAAAGGCCCCTGGAGTGAAATTTGCTAGCATAAAAATTGAACCCTAGCGAGTGGATAGAAAGTGGCTGTGAAAAAAGTCAATTTAAGAAAAGAAGTGTCAAAAAAGGGGACAAAATAAAGAGTTTCTTTTTAAATCCACCCCCTTAGTGTTAATTTTTCAAAGATTTCAAAATTAAAGAGTCCTTTAGCAAAGGTTAGCAGAAAATTAAGTAAAAGGACCAAAAGCCCCTTTTTTTCATCTTCAACCCTTCAATTTTCTCCCAAACCCCATTTGGATATTCCCTGGTTAAACGAAATACATTCGTTTACCTGCGTTAGAAAAAATAAGAAAGGGTGTTTTTGAAATTTCAAGGAAATTCGAGTTGACGTGTAAAAATCCCAATGATAGGCTTGATTCTGTTTAGTGATAAAAGGACAGGGGCAACAACCTTTGTGTGGAAGCTTAGAATTGCAAAATGAATTTTGGGGTGGTGTTCCCTCCCAGTCAAGGGGAAAATTGTTCCAACCCAAAAATATGCCCAAAGGGGGAAAAAAACCTGAAAATGGTGGACAAAAATATACTACTCAAATTTTAAGATCAACAATGACTTTCCCAGTGTTTTTCAGCTCAAAAAGTTCCCCCCGTTCCTTGCTTTGCAAAAAAGAGGAGTAAATGGTTTTGGTGGACCCCAAGGGAACTCTTGTAACTTTGTGTAGAAGCAAAGAGTGCAGTTGGGGGTAGAAGTGTTGTATAGATTTTTTCATATAGCAAAGGGGAAAAAAACCAATTATCTTATTTTTTCAACAGGGTTTTACGTAAATTAAGAGGATTTTTGGGGGAAACCGACTTTGCTATAAGAAATGGGGATACATGTTGGACTTTTTGTCTGTTGAAAAAAAAAAATGGACAATTTGGCTACATATTATAAATAAAGAAGGTTGGAAGAAGAAATATACGGCGGTACACGGTAAAAGCAGGGAGGTATTGTTCAGAAACTTGGGAAAATACAGGGTGGATACCGGTCAAAAGGTTTCGACGGGGTTTTGTGTCGGAATCTCCGAAACATACCGGCCGGATACACAACAAAAGGCCGGCCGTTGTTGTATCAGGTATTCCCCGAAACTTCCCGGGCCCCGGAAAACAAAACAGAAGGCCCCGGGGTTTTATTTGTCAGGTAGTACAAAAGCTCCCGGGCCCAAAGGGGAAACGGTCGTTAACCCGGCGTAAATACTAAATTTGTTTGGGGCTTGTTTGTAAATATGGCATGTATATTTTGGTAGGGAAAGATTTATTTTCTAGTTTGTAAGATATAGTTGTTGGAAAGTTTTCCCCCAATGTATTTTAAATTAAACATAAATTATGAAGGCATTCACCCCAAATTTTCTCAAAATTTTTATCGTTCCCCACAAATGGTATTGCGTGCCCTTGTTTTTTTTTGTTTTGGAATTGTTGGTTTTGTTTTGGGTTGTTTTTAGTTTAGGTTGATTTTAAATCAAAAATTTCTTGATAATAAGTTGTGGTGCCAATTCGGTTTAGATGTCTTCTGAGAAAAGATGAGATCTTCAAATAGTTTTTAGGGGAAGAATTTGTGATGGGAATTTAATTAGATTTTTTTAAAAAGGGAAAGGAACTTTGGGGTCATATTGACGAGTCTTCAGCTCTCAGAGTAAAAAGATCGTGGTCAATGGGAGGAAAAAGAGCAGGTTGTTTCTTGGTTTTTTGGGATCTATTGAGGCTACATGGTGAAACTTACGTCCTTGGCAGCAAAAGAAATGTAGGAAACTTGAGGGTTAATAAGAAAATATGCAAGACATTTCCTTTTGGGAAATTGATATGAGTAATTATGTCAAGTAATCTCTAATTGAAAAATATTATTCTGGTTCCTTAATTTATGGGAAAATATTCTGGTTTACTATTAAGGTGTCAAAGGGGGTTTTGGGTTTTAGTCTTCGGTGTTCGAAGTGAGCATCGTGATGTTTTTGATAAAGCTCGATGAATTTGAAACCGTCGGGCGGGGTTTGCAATAGGACCCAAATGCTTGTTTGGATGTATTTTTTAGGGAATTGCTGAACGGGGAAACGGATTGGCGACAAAGCCGCTTTGGGTGCAACTGGTGGTTTTGGGAATTTTAAATGTTGATATGCTGTTGACGGGGAAAAGGGAAAAAATGCGGTTAAGCTGCAAAAAATTTGGGTAATTGCCCGGGATTGTGGTAAGAAGTTTTGTAATTATTGCAAGAAAAAAAGGACATATTTTTAAAGGAGGTCTAAAGGCCTCAAAAAAAAAGGCCCACAAGTTTTCTGCTGCGGTATCCAAATCTTGCAATCCTGGTTCGCATCCACAATTGCTAGAAAACAATCGTTCTCACACAAAGTATGGTTAACGATGATCCTCTCTGCCTTTCTTGTTTGGTTTCGGAAAGGTAAGATCCTTTTTGTTCTTGGTTTTTTGATTCCAGCGCACAAATCATATGAGGGCCCACATTTTTATTGCATAATCAACACCATATTGGTACTAACACATTTAGGTTGCGATGGAAAAAATATTATATTAGAAATTGGTGATTTGTTCCCTTTTTTTCGTGTTTATTTTTCCCCTAAATTATCAAAACTTAACTTTTTTTGTTGGGCAAATGGGGAATAACTGTGATGTCCCTTTTTCGTGAGGTTTGTTACAAGGTTCAAGTGTTGGGGAAGGGATAGTGAAGGGGCCCTAAATGGGAGGTTATTCCTTTTCAATTTCCCTTTCTTGGACTTTGCTTTAGCTTCTTCGTTGTTGACAATGGCTAGCATTGGCTGACGTTTAGGACCCAAAATAATGTTGTTTTGAATCATTTGTTGCAAAGAGGTGCCCTCGTTCCATAGATAAGAATTTATTGTTGATTGTTTTCTTTAAAATGGGCAAAGTAAGACTTTCCCTTTTCTTTTTTGGGGTGTTGCCAAAAAAAGTTTTGAATTTTTCATTTGTTGTTTGGGGAATTGCACCAATTATTTACATGACAGTAAAAATTTTGTGAATTTATTGAAAATTACAGTCGATTTAATGGATTTATTTTTTGCATTCCAAAAAATTTTGTTTACTGTGTTTTAAACCTTTGTGACTTTTGAGACTCAGTTTTCCATTATAAAAAAATTTTTACGGTTGTAATGGTGGTGAATTATTTCTATGGTTTCAAGATTTCTTCTACAAAGGGTTTTGTTTTACAACGTCATGTCCTTTACCCCTCAGGAAGGATTTGCCAAAGGGGAAAAAATGAATTTGTTAGTGTGGTGCAAATTGTTTTAAAATTTTGTTCTAGTAAGTTTTGGCCCAAAAGCTTTATTACTCGTTTATCTGAAAAAACCCCCCCCTTCCCATCTAAACATTGGTTTGTTCTCCATCAACGAGTGTTGGAAACCCTTAATTTTTGTACTTTCGGTGTGTTTGTTTCATTCATTTCCCTCCCCTGCGTCTAATTGTCAGCCCGTTGTTCGATGTGGCTTTATGGGTTACAGTTTTAATCAAAAAGGGTTTGTGTGTTATGTTTCGTTTAAATAATAAATGGCATATCCTTGGGATTGATTTTCTTTAAACATGAATTTTTTTCAGACTTTTCGCATTGATTGTTTTTTCCCCCTTTGAAAATTTATTTTGAAAAAGGTTCAAGCCTGGACTTGTCCTTTCGACCCGGGCCCCCTTGAAAAAGCTTCAATTTATCAACGACCACTGTCCCCCAGTAGATATGGATATTCTGAAATTAAAAATTTATAACTTTCCTACCTTTTATTCTCAGGCTGCCTAAAGCATGTGAAAAAAAACCCATGAAAGGGGATTAAGCATTCAAGATAATTACACTTGGGTATTGTTTCAGCCCCGCTGGTGTTAACCCTGGTTTGAAAATGGGTTTATTCTTTAAGTTTCGATTGATGGTTCCTACAGAAAAAGGGCAGGTTGGTAGTTTTTGGAAAAAGACAGGAAATGGCATTGATTATAAAGTCCTTTGCCTTTTGGCAAAAGATGAAATTGTTCGGCATTCTATTATTGCGTCAAAAGGGGGTTTTACGAAGATGGAGTTAAGAATGATTTTTGCATGGGCCCTAAGGAAAGATTCTATTGTCTCTCCGGATTGTTTTAACCTCACGATTTTTGTAAGTAAAACGGCTCTTTTCGGTTTGAAAGGGGCTGGGGCCCTGGTTTGAGAATTTCGTAATCTTTTTCTTAGCTCTTTTTATTAAAGTCAGTATGATTTTTATTTTTTCCTATGCAAAGAAAAGGGGAATTGTTTTTTGTTAGTCTTGTGATGTTTTTTTATCAGGATTTGATATCAATTAATGTTCATTACAAAAAACGCCTTCAAGGTTGTTTCTTTGATGGTTTTGGGGGTTTTTAAACTTATTTCTTAGGCTTGAGGTTTCTTTTCTTTGTGGTATTTTTCTTATAAACATAAATATATGAGGAATTTTTTGTTTACTGGTTCCCAAGGGGGGCGTTCTGTCTTTTCTCCTTTGGAGTAAATGTTAATATCAACAAAGGATGGGGGGGACTTTCTATTGATCCACTCTTTCGAAAAATTGTTGGGAAGTCTCAATTATCTGACTATTTAGTCCCGTATTTTTATTTGCTATCACAAGTTGTCAATTTATGCAGGCACCTACCAATTTTATTTTGTAGAGTTGTCTTATTGTTCGGTATTTAAAAGGGATTCTACGGGGTTTGTTCTTTTTGAGGTCTCCTTCATTAACCAATTTGTGTGTGTTGGGTGGGTTTTCTGAAAGTGCTTATTTCTGGTTGGGGATGTTCTTGGTAATCTTTAATTTTTGGAAGAGTAAGAAACAAGATCATGTGTCTAAGTTTCTATTGGTCGATATCGTGCTATGTCGTCTGCTTTCTCTGAATTTTTTTGGTTGGGTTTGTTGGTGAGGTTGGTTTTTTCCTCAACTTGGGGTTACCTTCTTCATGTCGATAATACTGTGTGGGTTTTGATTACTGTAAAACCCATTTTTTATGAGCGAGAAAATATTGAAGGGGGTTTTTATTCTTTTGGAAGCTTATGAAAATGGTGTTTTTCTTTCGCTTATTTGGGTCTTCAAAACGGTGATATATTTAAAGGGTCTTTTCGGTAGGGCATCGTTTTTTGTTTGGAAATTGTGTTCTTGACAGTCCATCAATTTGAGGGGGGATTCAATCAAGAAGGTTGGAAAACACAGAAACAAACCCCCGGCCCGGGTACCGGTCAGAAGCAAAGACCGTGTATTTTATCAGATAACTTCCAGAAAAAATACCCGGCTGGATAACGGTTAGAAGGCCGGCCGTGTGTTTTCAGGAACCTCCCGAAAAATACACAGCCCGGGTAACGGAAGAAGGAAAAGGCCCTGATTGTGTCAGGTATTTCCCCGAAGCTACACGGCCCGATACAGGGTGAAGGGACGACCGTTTTTAACATGGCCCTGAAAACTTAGATATTTGTTTTTGGGACTTTTTGTAAAAAATGGCATGAAATTTTTTTGTAATTTGGTAGAGGAAGATTTATTTTTCCCGTTTGTAAGATATAGTTTCTTGGAAAAATACCTCCCAATGTATTTTTAAACTTGAAAAAGAATTATGAAAGGCATTTAGCAAAGTTTCTCAAAGTTGTTACATTTCTTTTTATCAAAATTTTTTTGGGTAGGATTATGCTTTTGGGGGGATCAAAAAAAAAGGTGGTTTCTTTTTCTTTGGAGAAGAAATCTTAAAGTAGAAACTGTTCGCTTTTTAAAAAGAAATGCAGTATGGTTTGGGTTGGCTATACATTTATCAATATCTTGGTTTTTGTTTTTTTTTTTTTCATTTATCTCTCTTATTGATCGGGCCCCATTCTTTAGAAAATTTAGAGATTTTGAATGTTATTTAATAATTGGCCTTGGCTTCAATGGGAAACTTTAATGAAAATTATGACATACACTCCCCCCATGAAAAATTTGGGGTTACTGAAAAATACAAAAGAAAAGGTTATGAAAACGAGGACAAAAAAAAAAAACATTTTTATGATGAGAACCTATTAGTGTTTTGCTATATGAGTATAAAAACCTCTAAACAATTCAATCCTCTCTTTTTTTTTTTTTTCGGGAACACTTAAACTCCCAAAGAAAACCCCAACGCAGACTTTTTCAAAGATTGTGCCCATTTGAAACCCCAAAATTTTTAATCAACCAAAAATTACAAGGTAAATCTCTAACTAAATGAATTTTTGATATTTTTTTCCCGGTTGCAATGGAGCTAAATCTCTTGGGGTTTTTGTGCAAAAAAAGGATGTAGGGTTCTAAAGGGATTCCTTTTTAAACTATAATTTTATTACAATCTAAAAAGCAAGTTGTAAAGAAATGATGGATCAAAAAGTTTATGCTTATTTTTCTTAGATGTAATAGATATGAGTTTTGGGGTTGGAAAACAGGCATGTGGGTTAGAAAAGTTTAAGGAAAGTAGTTTCAAAAGGGGGTACAAAGTGTCACGAGATGTTTTTCTATGTTAAGTTTTCAGCCAAGTATATGGTGTATTGACATTTTTTTAGCTTTTTGTTACATTTGTTTTCCCCTTTTGCCCTTTCAGGTTTATAAGGTTGTTTTTCCATGAACCCCTTTTAACAATTCTTTCTTCCTTTTTCTTGATTTTTTTAATCTAAATAAAAAATCTAAAAAAATCCACTATTTTAACATGTAAATTTTAAAAAAATCCTTGTTTTCAAATAAATAATTTCAATTTTTAAATTTAACTAGGTTAACACGTTTACACGAAGTTTTTTAAATTTATTGTAGACAAAACGAAACTCAAAGGAATCCTTGGTTTGCTTATGGTTGCTAGGTTGAATTAAAAAAAAAACCTAAAGTATTCTAGTTAAAAAGTTGGGTGATGTTGTGCTTAACTTGATTAAGGATTAGTTGTGGTGAAATTTAAGGGGGGATTATGATGGTATGTAGCAAATTTTTTCCAATGGGTTTTATATTGAAAAGTTTCTAGATTTAAGCAACTCTTAGTGCTTTGGGTGTGCAGTAATGTTCCTAAAAACCCTAATATATATTTTATATTTTATTATATATAATAAGTTGGGGCCGGTCTGAGTATCCTGTGTTATTAAAAAACTGAAATGAGTAATTTAAATTTGGGGTTTGGTGTTTGTTTGTATTGATACATGTGATTTTGAGATGTTTGTTCATGGCTGTGAATTTGGTTTTCAGGAGTTTAGTTACTTCGAGGCCTTTTTTTTTTTTTTTTTTTCAGCTATAGCATGGATGATTTCTTAAAGTTGATGAAAGTAGCAAAAAAATTATAGAAAGGGATGATGTAGGCATTTTTATACTGTTGTTGGTAGATAAAAAGTATTAAGTGCTGCGAGTGGTGGAAAAATGTTTTTTTTTGGGGAGAGGAGATTCTATTCTATCTTTTGTATTTAATGTTTGGTGTTGATGACATAGTTTTTATGGTGTTTATGTGTTTAGTTAATCATAGTATTTTAAATTTATGGATTTCAAAATGGTATAGTTGAGTCATTATTTATGTTATTTGTGGTTTTTGTTTTGTGTGTTTGTAGTTTTAAGGTATCTTTTTGGGTTGTTAGATTAAAAGTTTAAAGTGTCCTTTTAGTTACTAAATGTAATAGGTTTGTATTTCGGTTAATGAGCATTATAAAGAATGGTAGCCCTTTTCTTAGAAAAATGGATACTAAATGCATTTTGATGAAAAACCCTGGCTTAGTTGAATGAGTTCATAAGACCAAAAATTTACTTGGTTATGTAGATTTTTTTTTTTTTTTTTCTACTAGGGGTGTAATTAGTAAAGAGTTGTAGTAGTTAGTGTAATGGGAGTTGGAGGATTTATTTAAATAAAAATCTCCCGACAAAATGGCTATTTTACCATTTTTGTTACTATTGAAAATCTCATTTAATAATAGGGCTTTTTTTAAATTATTTTAGATTAAAAATATGTGGTCTTAATGAGTTAAGGGGTTTAAAAAAAAACATTTGGGTAGAAAAAAAAAAGGTTAATTTTTGGCAGTTGAATCCCTTTTTTTTAAAATAAAAAAAAAACTAAGCTGATAGTTTTACAAAAAAAAAATTTTTAAAATAAGTATAAACTAAAAGTGTATGAGTCGTGCGAATGTATAGCATAGTGAGTTAAAATTTTATTCATAGGAAACGATTTTAAAGTTCTTTGCTTAAATTTTTACCATTCATATCTTTGGTTTTTTTTTATAAACTAAGATAAGAACTAACCCAATATAACTAATAAGAATATTAAACCTTGAATGGATATGATTTAAAAATATTTAATTTAATTATAATGGCCCCAAACAAATTAAAGGGATCAAATCCTAATCCCATTTGGTAGTCTGGTAATAATTTTAATCAAAGTTCTAGAATAAATCCTAAAATGCAAGTATTCCTAAAAAAGAGAAAAACATGTTCAATGACCAAAAAAACCCCCCACTATAACCAGAACAATAATAATAAAACCCAAAGTAATACCAAACATTTTGATTCAAAATTTTGATAAAAAATAAAAAAAATGGGGTTGAACAACGTCTAAAGCAAAATAGTGTGGAAAAAGGAAAGAAAAACCCTGCAAAGGAGAAGTTTTAAACTTAATCCATGGTTGGTTGACGTTTCTTGAGTATTTTATTTAAAATCCCTTTTCTACACTAAAACCCACCTAAATCTAAGTTAAAAATGTAACAAAGTGATAAAAACCCCCGTGTTTAAAGGGTAGAAAA
>JBBMOL010004415.1:0-10262 GCA_037954665.1 Laguncularia racemosa | reverse complement strand
TTAATACCAAAACCCCAGTTTATTTTGGGATAAAAAATGGGAAAATATTTGCATCGATGATAAATTTTTAAGGAATTTAAACCCTATTTTGGTTTCCCTTTTGGATTTAGGCTTTTTTCATTATTAAATTTTTTAAATTTTGATTTCAGAAATTATTTTGTTTCAAAAAACAAAACCCCCTCATTCTTCTTTTTCTCTATTTCTTTTTAATAGAAAAAATTTTTTAACCAACCCCTATGGATGGGGACCCGGGTCATTTCTATACACAAATCATATAATTGTTTTAAGAGTAGGTTTTTTTTTTTTGGGAAACGACCCCAATAATTAGTATACTCATTTAATATTTGGGAGAAATTGCTGGAGGTAAAAAGACTGTATTTCCCCTTTAACCTTAAGACACATCTAAAACTGAAGAAAGTAGGGTTAGGGGCCTCTTCTGTGATTTGTCTCCCACTAAACCCTGTCCCTTTAACAATACTTTTTTCCCCTTAGGGGACGACATTTTGTATCAATGCCTTTTTTACCCTCTGATGGTCAATTAATCTTTTTGCTGGAATTTTGGCCCTTTAAAATGGGGGGCCTTAGGTTTTAAAAATAACTGTTTCCCCTTTTTTTTAAAAAAACAAATATGAAATTTTGAACCCAAATTGAAAAGACCCCCTATCTTTATAAAAAAGGTCTCCCAAAAGCAAAAATAGGGGAGGGCATCTTTGGAAAGTTATAAAAATAAATTTTCATCACAATACTTGCCCCCTATACAAAAGGGTCCCCTTAGCTCTTTGGGTTTAACATAAAGTTTTCCCTTGATTTTTAAGCCAATTGTGTTTATATGGTTTAGGATGTGGAATAGTTGAACGCTTTAATTTTAAATTTAACCAAAACGATCAGCTTTTTTCTTTGTCCCTTTTCCCAAACCATTATTAAAGGAAACAAAAAATTTCCTTTTATCTAAAAAGAAGTTTTGGAACAAGTTTTCCCTTTTGTTTTCCCCCTTTAAGCAAATGTATTTAAAATGTGCGTCGCAATACTTTAGAAATATTGAAGTTTTTCATGGGACTTTGTCCCAATTTTTAAATTTAAATAACTGTGAATAATTTTTTCCCACTTTTTTTAAAGGGATGGGGGTTTTTGCAAAAACTTTAAATCTGCACAAGTAAATCCACGACAACCCCTTAAAGAAACAACAAAAATTTAAAGATGGGTTTCCTTTCCCAGGGGAACACCAAAAGGGATAATAATAACAAGTGGGTTTTCCCCATTTCCCAATGGCAAAAAATTTGACAAAAAAGGACAATTTGTTATTTTCCAAAAAAATGTTTTTCTGAACCCCAAGGAAAAGGGCAACTTAAATTTTGATTTCAAAAAAATTAAATAATTGAAGCTTCTTCAATTGGTAAGCATGAATTCAAATTAAATTTTTCACTTTTTAACCCCCCAAAATTTTTAATGGCATGTGTTTGATTTCAAATGGATTCCTTACAATCAAAATTCAATGAAAATTTCAAAAAATTCCCACTTCTTTTTTCCCAAAATTTTACAAAATTTGGAAAATTAACAAAACTACCTACAACCCTCCATCATGTTTAAAAACAAGTCAGGGTTTAAAGTTTGGTGAGTTTTCAATTTCCCAAAAGTTGTTGAATTAAAAAACCTTCTTTTGCTTTGCCCTTCCAGGGAAAAAGATATTTTTTTTCCCCAATAAATTTGAAAAACAAAAAACCCTTTTTTTTCCCAATCCCAAAACCTTTTTTGGAAACCCAAAATTTCCCAAAAATTCAAACCCAAAGGTTTAAATTTTAAAAAGTTTAAAAAAAAAAACAAAAAATTTTTTTTTTTTTTTCCCAAAAAAAAAAATTAAAAAAAAAAAAAAAAAAACCTAAAAAAAAAAAGAAAAAAAAAAAAAAAAAATTAAAAACGAAAAAAAAAAAAAAAATTAAAAATTTCAATCCCTTATCTAAATGGCTTTGATCCCAAAAAAAGATGATGTGCCAAAATCCATTTGGGAAAGCACAATAAAAAAGGCCCCAAAAGGGAAAAACTATTTTAAAATCTAATACAAAACCTGTCCACCTAGAAAGAAATTTCTTGTGACACCTTTAAAGATTTTTAAAAAAAATTGTTTTTTCAAATTTTTTAAATTGTAACCCCAATTGGTAACTTTAAACCCAAAATTAACCCCCAAAAAGGGAAATTAAAATTTTTCACGGGGGAAATCAGTCAAAGAAAGCAAAAAAACCCAAATTGAAATCAATTTTCCCCTTTTCAATCATTTTGTTCACCCCAAACCCAATTTAAAAAATGATGTATGTAATTCAATTTTGTTTAAAGGGGAAAAAATTTCAATCTTACAAGATTGTGTTCATGAAAAAAAAAAAAAAAAAATTATTTTCCCAAGAAAGACCCAAAAATCAAACCCTTAGATTAAATCACTAGGAAAAAAAGGGAACAAAAACCCAAAGTTGAATTGTTTGGGGCCCAATAATTTCCCTTTTTCGTCCCCACTCGCCCAAAAATTTTCCAAAATTCTTGGGTTGAATTTGGGAAAAAAATTTTGGGAAACTAAGGAAAAACCAAATTTCCCCACATAAAAAATGTGCCTCTCAAATCGGGAAAAAATTAGCTCCTCAAACCCTCTCTAAGCAAGTATTTTATACTTGCTACTCCTGGGGGTTAAAAGGTGGTCAAAATTACAATTTTGCCATTTTAAGGAAAGCAAACCCTAAATGAAAATTAAAAGGAAATAAAATCCCCAAAAAACCAAAATACAACCAAAATATTTCAAAAAAGAGTAAATTTTTAAAAAATTAAAGGGCCCTTCATGATGGGGGTTTTCAAGAAGCTTTTGAACCCGGGTTCCGTTGCCCAATTTGTTTTCGTTCATTTGTATAGGTGTTTTTGCACCCTGTAAGGGGCAAATAAAACCTACTAAAATCCCATCAAAATTCTAGTGAAAAGGGAATGTAAAAAAGTGGGGTTTAGATTTCTCAAGGTTGGTTTTCTTAGAAAAATTTTAAAGCTAAAATTTTGGGAAAACCCCTTAGCTCGCCCCCTAGGGGATAGGTTTTGGGGAAGGGGCTGTTTCCTTTTCATTTTGAAGCCCCACGAAAAAAAAAGGGTTTTTATTTTTTAAAGGGTTGTGCCCTTTTGAAATTTATCTATTTTTTATTTAATTTTTGTTTCTTTGTAAAATTTTTGGAGGGAGTAGCCCCCTAGTCTATTTTTTTATTTGAAACTTCTATTCATTTGTTAAAAATTTGATTTTTAAATGCAAAGTTTTTGGGACTTTTCTTTTTTTTAAATTGCATTTTTCTTTCAATTGTTTCTTAAATTCATAGATCCGGAAAATGAAAAATTTTTGCATGTTTTTCATTTTTTGTTTAAATTGGGGAAATTGTATTTGTTAGATTTAATGCAATTTAAAGAGATTTGATTGCCTTTTTCTAGAGAAGGAAAACAAGAGTTTTTCTTTTACTTTATTTTTTTTGATGCGAATTCATGTAATTTATGCAATTTTAGGTTGCTATTAAATTTAAAGGGAGATTTCCCATTTTATAAAACCTTTGGGTTAGATAGGTTTAATACATGAGAAAGTAGTTAAAAACCCCCGACTAGGGGAATTCGACAGTATAAGAAGTCAATTATAACAATCTTGAGAAAACTTTAAAGAATTACATGATAGAGAAGGAGTGGGAAAAGATCTAGGTTGCTTTTGTTTTTAATTTATAAATCTTCCCCAAAACCCTTTTTTGTTTGTGAGGGTTGGGTTGTTTTTTAAAATTAGGTAATAAAATTTGAAAAAAACATTATTTAGCGACGGGTTTGATAAATTGGAAAAGGTTAGTACAGTAATTGGTGTAAACTTGGGGATGACCTTGTGCTTATTGCTATATTACGCTCGATAGGTGCACTTGCCTATTGCTTTGTAGTAATATTAAGAATAAGAAATTTAAATTTTTTTAAAATACAATTGGGAAAAAGACTTTAGAAAAGCATATGATTTGGGAAAAAAGTTTAAAATTGCTTGGGGCGTGGGAAACAGTTTTTTGAAAGGTTAATCTCTTAAAATTTACTGGGGGGGTTTTTTTAGTTCAACTCTTACAAATTTTGTAATATAAGTCGTGAAAACTTCTAGGGTAAGATGTAAGGGTGAGAGTTTTAAAAGACCTTCTTCTTTAGGTTTATGTTGAGTATTCAATGGTTGATGTTTTTTAAAAATTTTAAATTTGGTTTTATGAGATTTTCAATTTTGCATTTGGTTGGACCTGGATGAGGCTTACCTTTAAGGGTTTTGTTGGGGATTTCCCTTCCGATGAATTTTGGAATTAAGGGGTGGAATTTTAAAAAGTTGGAAAGTAGGGGGATTTTAACTTTGTAAAAATTTTTGTATTTTTTGTTTGGTTGATTGATCTTGTTAAATGTTTATTAAATTGAATATTTAGATGAAGGTTTTTTTTTTTTTGGAAATTTTTGTAGGAATGAAATTTGTAAAAAATTTTGATGTGTTTTTTCCAAATTTTTGTTTTAAATAAGGGGTTTCCCATTTTTAAGTTCTTAGTTAATCGTTTTTAGAATTTTGGGAAAACCTTTGTTTTTTTTTTTATATGATCATATATAATATGAAATTGTTTTTAATGGATTAATATTTTAAATTTGAGTTTTGCAACCTCTAAAATTACAAGACAGTTGGGCAAAGTAACGAGTGCACATGTTTGTGTGGGAAAAATTATAGTAAAAAAATCTAAACCCTTTTTGTGGTTGGGGACAATGATTGTAGAAGTCTTAAAGGGTTTCCAAGGGGATAAGGCTAACCCAAATAAATAGGAGAAGGGGTTTGAAACCCGGGTTGAATTTTAAGAAAAATATTTTAAAAGACTTAGGGCAATAGTTACATGTATAAATTTTATTTTATTACCCATAAGATCTCCTTTTAAAACCCCAAACTACTTAAAGGGGTGGTTTAAATTTTTAAAATTTTTTATTTCAATTTTAAAAAAACAAAAGGAAAATTTTTAAAAAAAAAAAAAAATGAAAAAAATAACCAAAAAATGAAGATTAAGAATCCAAAAATAAAATTTTAAAGGGTGTCACTACCTTTAAAAATGTTATATTTAAGGGGAAAAGTTTCCGGGGCAGGTTTTTAGCGTAAAAAGGACCAAAATTGTTTATGGGAAAAAAAATTTTAATTTAAATTTTTTTTTATGTGTAGACAACAAGGGGGCCCTTTTGGGCCCTTTTTACCCCCAAGGGACAATTTGGGGCCGAGGCAAAGGTTACAAAAAACCCAGAAAAATTTCCGTTAGAAAGGTTGTAATTGAAAATTTGGGCAAGGAATTGTGAACCATTTCCCCGTGTGATGAAACCCCCCATACCAAAAGTTTGAAATTTCAAAAACCCCAAAATGCCAAAAAAATAAAGGGGGAAAGCGACCCATTGCCTTTAAAATGAGGCAAGGGAACCCTTGGGTTTTTTTCTGTTAGCGCCTAATTGGGAAAGAAAGCCATTGAAAAGTTTGGGTTTTAAAAATAATAAAGAAATCCAAAAAGTTTTAAGGAAGTTTTTAGGAAATTTAAGAGGGGGGAATTCTCTCAAATTTTTGTTTTTCAATGTTGGATGTTTTGTTCTATCTTCTGTTTTCCAACCCCAGCAGCCTTTTTTAAAAGGGGGGGTTTTCAATTGTAAAATAAAAGTCCCAAAAAGACAAAATAATAAAAATTTTCCCAAAAAAATTTAAAAAACAGGCAAAAGTACGCGGGGTGGCGTTAGTAGGCAATGTAGTAGCCGGGGTAAATCCCTTTTATTTCGTCTAATTGCAAAGCTGGTTCAAAGCCGGGGGAAACGTTTTTTAAACCAGTGTTTTTTAAGGCTGGCAGCTTTGATTTTCCCAGCTTTATCTCCTTTTAATGGGCTTGAACAAATGGGAAGGCATTTTCATGGTTGCTCCCTCTTTTTTGGGGTTCTTTGGGTATCCTTTATCAGGGCCCCTTTTTTGTGCTTCCTTGAATCTTTTTGCCCTTTGGGTTTTTTGTGTTTAGTCTAGGGGGCACTTCAAAAGGATCCACCCTTCCCTCTTCCGCTTGACTCCGTCATTGGGTTTCATCACAAACAAAATTTTTTTTGTGGTAAAATTTTTAAAATTTTATATTTTCCCTTCAAAACAACAAATGGAAATTTCAAAAAAAAAAAAATGAAAAAATAACACAAAATATTTAAAATTAAAACTCCCCATAAGTTTTGGGATGTCACTACCCTTTTTGAGTGTATACTTTTTAAGGGAAAAAGTTTCCGTTGGGGTTGAGCGATAAAAAAGGCCCAAAATTGTTCATGGAAGAAAATTTCAATTTTTTTTGTTTTATGTGTGGAAAAACAAAAGGCCCTTTGGCCCCAAAATTTTTCCCTAAGAGACAATTGGGGAAATTTTGGGGCCAAAAGGGTTTCAACACCTAGAAAATTCCCTTTGAAGGCTAGCTAATCACCAAATTTTTTGGGAAGGGAAAGCAAGGGGAAATCGCACCCAAATAAACCCAATGCTTGGTGTTTGCATTAAAGGCACTAACTAGGAGATTTTTAAAGGGAAGGCCTGGGCAATAAAAGGCATTAACCTAGTAGTAGGGAAAATTTTTGGGGGAGGTAGATGTCGTAACGGTAAAACAAGATTTTTAAATTACCTATATACATTTATATATGAAACTTAAGTAGAAGATTAATTGGAGAAGTTAAGAAATATAAAAGATTTTTTATTAAAAGTTTTTTAGGAAAAAATTATAAAAAAAACGAGTACAATCCCAAAAAAAATAGGTCTATTTTAATCATTATAACCAACCTTTGTTCTCTTCAAACAAGTTACACATTCTTTATAACTTGTATAGCTCAATGACAAAGGGGTGGAATTCAACCTTCTTAAAGATCTTATGGATTTGAAATCCAAGGGAGAAAAAGCCATCATCAAGGAGATTGTGCAAGAATCCCAAAATTTAAAAAACAAAGGGAAAAAACATGCTGCAGACCCCAAACATTTTATCTATAAGAGGCTATAAGCTTTTTTGGGAAGGATTAGTTATCAAAAAAATTTACCAATGTGATTGCAAGAATAAGGAGTGCGTTCAGAAAGTCATGAGGAGAGACTATAGTATTGAGGGAAAGCAAGGAAAAAATCCGATGGCCCACTAATGTATTGTGAAAGGGAAGAAATACCTTCAAAATTGGGCTGTTTTTTAGTAAGTGATAGAGATGAAAAAGATCGTCAGGATTAGGGGAAAAATATCGATTATCAACAAAATTCCTTGAGGTTATCCTAAAAATTACAAAAGTTACGCCTTTAAGAGAAATGGATTATACCTTTAAAATAAAGCCTGGTAAAAACCAATTTAAAATCCCCTTTCAAAGGCCCTAATCTAGTTGAAAAAATTGAAAAAGCAATTACAAGAATTGATTGAGAAGGGACTCATTCACCAAAGTTTTTACCGGGGGCCGACTGTTTTTGTTCAAGAAAAAGGAAAAATTCTATGGACTATGCTTGATTATGGGAAAATTGAACAAGGTAACCAAAAAAAAACAGATATTTTACCCAAAATTGTGACTATTTGTCAGGCAAACGAGCAATCCTTTTCTTGAATAGATTTGCATCTAGGTCCCTTTTAGGGGGATAAGTTAGAAGACACCTAAGACTGCCTTTTAAATGAGATACGGTATTAAAATTTCTATAATGCTATTTGGGTTAACGAATGCTCAAACTGTGTTTATGGACCTCATGAACAGGATCTTTAAGTTGTTCATGGTAAATTCATAGGGTTTTTCACAATGACATCTTGATTTTTTCCCAAGACTCAATAAAGCATAATAAAACTTTAAGATTGCCTTAAGATATTAAAAAGAACATGATTATACGCAAAATTGCCCAAGTGTGAGTTCTAGATAAGTGGGGGGGCATTTTGAGACATATTAATTGGGGAGAAGGCATGAAGGTAGCTTAACCAAAAAGAAGCTATTTTGACAAAAAAAACCCATCGGTTATAGAAGTGAGAAGTTTTTCAATTTAGTGATACTATAAAAGATTTTAAAGAACTTTTCACAAATTTTAAAAGCCTTTAACTAGCTAACAAAAATGACATAAAGTTCGAGTGGGATGATAACTATGACAAAAGCTTTTGGAGTTAAGAACGGTTAATTTGCTCCTTCTTAACATACCTAACTAAAAAGAATCTTTTGTGTATACAATGACTCATGAAAGGACTGGGGCTTTTTGATGTAGAAGGAAATTGAAAAAACACAAAGAATTATTCCACTCGTGATCTAAAATTTGAGTGATTATATTTGTTTTTAAGATAGGGAAACATTAATATAAGTAGAAAAGTGAAATTTATTTAACAGATAAAAAGGTTTGAAAAATCTATTTACTAAAAAGGAGCTAAAATTACAATAAAGAAGAGGCTTCATTAAAGGCTACAATCTTAGTATAAACTATAATTGGGAAAGCCAAGCCCTAGTTGATGCTTTAAGTTGAAAAAATCACAGGTAGGTTTGAGAGCTTTATTCGAACAACAACAAATTATATAAGAATCGAAAGTTTAAAATTTTAAATTTATGGCATGGGGGGAAGCCCAAAAAAAAAAACTCTAGAAGTACAACTCTTGGATAAAATAAAGGGGAAAGAAGTTAAATATTCGAAAATAACAAACCTTCGAAATAAAATAAAGCAAGGGTTAATATTTACTTCAAAGTGATCTTTTGGATCTTGAAGTTAGAGGCCAAGGTGCATGTAAAAATAAAAAGTTTAGAAATGCATTGTAGAGAAGCCTAAAATCTGGAAAATAATACCCCAAAGGGAAATAAGATGTTTAAGAGCTTAAGAAGGGCTATTGGTGGGAAGGCAGAAGGGGAGTAGACAATTCATCTTCAATGTTTTTTTTACTAACAAGTTAAAGCTAAACATTAGAAACTCGGGGGGTTACTACAACCATTATCAAATTCCCGATGAAAGGGGAATGGACCACTATGGACTTCATCATAAACTTTTCTAAGGACCAGGGTGAATACAAGTCATATGGGGAATTGTGGATCATCTGACCAAATCGCTCATTTTTTTCCCATTAAAATTGACCTATTGTTGGAAAAATTTGTAGGACTTCTTTGGAAAAATTTTAAATCTATGGAGTGCGCTAGTATATTTTCATCGAGATTCCTTTTTTATCAAAAAATTTTTGAGAAGTCTAAAACAAACTTGGGAAAAAGCTATAAGTAGCCGACAAATACCCCAAATGATAGGCAATCCCAAATGGGCTACCAACATTGGAGGTATGCAAGGGCTTGTGCATTTGATTTCAATGATAGCTAGATCAATAGTTGCCCTTTGTTGAATTAATTTCAAAACAACTATCACTCGTTAAATTTAAGTGGGGCCCCCTTTTAAGCCCATATGGAAGGAAGTGTTTTACCTATTTAATAGGCCAAAATTGAACAAATTACAATTGGGTCAGATTTGCTACAAGAAACAATAGACAAGTTTGCCACCATAAATAAAAAAGAAGGAAAAATTGAGATCATGGAAAAGCTAGGAAAATTTGAAGAAGAAAGATTGGTTTTTAACTAAGGGGAAAAATTATCTAAAGGTCATGTTTTCAAAAGGGGCAAGGAAGATTTTGGGAAATAAAGGAAAAAAGAGTCCTAAATATGTTGGGTCATATGAGATTTAAAAAGGGGTTGGAAGAAGTGGCCTACTAACTAGCTCTCCTCCCCAATATCAAGAATCCCCAAAATCTTCATGTGTTGTTGCTCTGAAAGCACATCCCAGACCCTAAATAATGATTGAATGGATACTTTATGATTCAACAAATTTGTGTTTGGGGAAAATCCTATTTGAGTTCTTGACCTCAATCAAGAATTGCACAAAAAAACTATTAGATACGTCAAGGTATAATGGAGTCGACACTTTGAAGGAAACTACTTTGGAAAGAAAGAGAATAAGGAGAAGTACCTCAATTATTGGGAGTTAAGCACATTCTAAAGTTTTGAGAACAAAACATTTAAAGGGGGGAGAAGTAAAATCTGCAAAAAAAAGAATAGATAACACTGAAAAAGTTAAAAATTATACAAAGCCTTAAACATCCCCTACGTTAAAAAAATATTAAAAGAAATAACACATAGAAAACGAACTATGAATTTTTTTTGAAAAAAGGATAAAATAAATTAAAATCATGTTTTAGAATTTCATTGTTAGAAATAAAGACCAATTGAAAATAAACTCAAACATACTTAATTTGACCAAT
>JBBMOL010004414.1:0-10264 GCA_037954665.1 Laguncularia racemosa | reverse complement strand
CACCACGTAAAGGGTGACATTCCGCTGAGTTTTTCCCCTTTCCCCCCGCTCCCATAAAGAAAAGAAATAGAACTGATAATCCTAGAAAAAGGGTCGAAAAAAATCAACCCCACTATTCTTGAAAACTTGGGGCGGGCCTTCGTTTCGCACTATTACGGATACGAAAAAATGAAAAAATTTGGATTCAATTGTAAAACGCTCTATCGGAAATAGGATTTACGGATTCGAGCCATAATAATGGTTTTCAAAAAACCCGTACGATTTTCCGATCTAAATCAAGCAGGTTTTTACATGAAAAAATTTTGGCCCCCAGCATGTTCTATTCGAAAAAAAAAAAAAAAAAAAAAAAAAAAAAAAAAAAAAAAAAAAAAAAAAAAAAAAAAAAAAAAAAAAAAAAAAAAAAAAAAAAAAAAAGGGGGGGGGGGGGGGGGGGGGGGGGGGGGGGGGGGGGGGGGGAAAGGATGTTCATTCGTATAAACACGAGAGCCAACTACATTGCATTGCCAGAACCCCGTTTTGTATTTTGAAAGAGGTTGTCCCCCTGCTTTTCATGATAGAATCCTCTTCCCGTGAGCCTCCTTTCTCCGGGGTCCCGGCAAAATGTAGGACTGGTGCCAAAAGTGAATCAGGAAGAAAGGGACCCCCAAAACCCGGGATCACAAAAATCCTAATAGATAAAATAGAAAAATAATAGAATTAAAAAGAACTTTTTTTTTTTGTAACTGAATTGGTCCCTAGTACTCTTCGGGACGGCGTGGAAGAAGGGGGAGATTTCTCGAACGAGGAACAAGACCAAGACTTCGAAAGAATTGATGAGGAGCCGTATGAGGTGAAAATCTATGTACGTTTCTGTAGAGTGGCTAGTAAGGTGACTTATCTTTCAATTTTCATTATCACCCCAAAAAAAAACCAAAACTCTGCTTACGTAAAGTTGCAGCGTACGATAAAACTTGGATTTGAACTCACTGCTTATATACTGGTATTGGCATAATTAAAGAAAACATTTGTTGTTCTAGTAAGAGGGGGAAGGGTTAAGGATTTACCCGATGTGTGAGATATTCATTGTTCGAGGAACCTAGATGCTGTCGGAGTAAAAGGATCGTCAAAAGGGCGTTTAGTGGTTGTAGATTTTTATCCAAGCCTTGTATCACTTTGATGATTCCATGTGAAATGCTAGAAAATGTGAAGTGTATGGCTAACCCAATAACGAAAGTTTCGTAAGAGTGGAGGAGCAGGCTACGATCGAGCAAAAGATTTCTTTCTAAGAGATTCGATTGGAACTATTATATGTCAAGGTCAATATGGAATAATTTCAGTGGTTTCCCTGATTTGTCGTTTGTTCAAATAAACATTCGTAATGCTCGACTTTTTTAGAACAGGTCCGAGTCAAATCGCAATGATTCGAAGCATTTCTTCTTTTATTTTTTATCAGTATTTCGGAAACCAAGACTCATATCGTATGGATACTGGAAAAATACAGTTTTCCAATCTAGCATGAATGGGGGAAGGCTACTCAATTTAAAGTGGGGTAAAACAGAATTCCATTACTCGAATATCATGGATACTATAGATTTGTGGAAAGCCGTCGTATTGATGAAAGTGTTATGTACGGCTTGGAGGGAGATCTTAATTCATATCTTTCGGATCACCTACAATATGGGGTAAAAAGCAAAATAAATGCATGTTTAGCCCTTATAAAAAGAAATGATTCTTGTATCCTTTCACGCTCATGTCACGTGATGTACTGCAGAAGAAAAAAACTGCAAAAGGATCAATTTATCGTATCGTTAGTTAAACATGTTGGTTTACGTATTCTGAAAGGGAATAAAAAATCATTGGCTTATCCAATTTAAATTCATATGGCCTTGAAAAAAAGATTCAACAAATCCAGAACAAACCCACTTTCGTTTTAACGTCAAGCAATTACGCTGGGTACTCCGTTATAGAGTAAAAGAAAGACCGGTGCGGCGGCGGATGATCATCACGTTCCCATTGAAATAGGATCACACATGGAAAAGCACAATGCCATTCGTTGGTTTTAGGCGCATCCAGAAAACGTCCGGGTCGAAAATATGGGCTTTCAATTAAAGTTCGAATTAGTGGATGCTGCCAAAGGGAGTTGCGTATGCATACGCAAAAAGGAAGAGATATGAATCGGCAGAGGCAAAATAGAGCTTTTGGCATTTTCGTTAATCCATGAGCATGAGGATCTATATAGAACCATAGATTCCGTGGATCCAGATATCTCGATCGGAAAGAATCACTAGGAAAAAGGAAAGAATGAATTGATCGATATTTTCTCGAAACAAAACCACCAACGAAAGAAAACGAAAGATGAAATAAATCCATGGATCAATAAGCCTTCGTGGGTTTGCATCGTATACGAATAGAGGAATCTCATGGAAATACATGGAATTAGGTTTGATTCCTATTATGGGGATATCCGTACAGATATCTCAATTCCAAAAATAGAGTAAAGTTTAGAATAGATTTGTAATTTTTTTGGAGATTGGATGCGGGGTACTAATTCATGATCTGGATGTACAGAATTGAAAACCTCATCTCGATTTATACGAGAATTTTTATGAAAGCTTCATTTGCTTCTCCTTCGATGGAAGTTTTATTTCCAGAATGTATCCTAATTTTTGGCCTAATTCTTCTTCTGATGATCGATTCACCTCTGATCAAAAAAAGATATACCTTGGTGATATTTATACTCTATCAACAGTTTAGAATGAGCTTAACGGCCCTATTTGTTCCGATGGAGAGAAGACCTATGATTATCTTTCAGGAACTTTCAACGAGCAATTTCATCGAAATCTTTCAATTTTTATTTTACTATGTTCAACTCTATGTTATTCTCTATCGTAGGTACATTGATTGTACAGAAATTGCTACTAAACAGAGGTTCTGTTATTAGTATTTAACTGCTAATCTAGGAGGAATGTTTTATGCGGTGTAACGATTTAATAAACTACTTTGTAGCTCCAGAATGTTTAGTTTTGCTCTTACTATTATCTGGATTTACAAGTAAAGATGTACGGTGTCTAATGAGGCTACTATGAAATATTTACTCATGGGTGGGGCAAGCTCTTCTATTCTGGTTCATGGTTTCCTCTTGTGTCTATTTGGTTATCCGGGGGAGAGATCGAGCTTAAGAAATTTGTTGAATGGTCTTATCATATACACAAATGTATTAAATCCAGGGGAATTTCAATTGCGCTTATATTATCAGGTAGGAATTGGTATTCAAGCTTTCCCCAAGCACCTTCTATCAATGGACTTACTGAAGTATATGTCGGAGTGCGGTTCGTTCGATAAAATTCCACCTCTCTATATATCTCTGAGTTTGTTTGGAATTTCTCAAAAAACTCCAAGGACATGCAGAAGAGAATTGCTATCCCACTCGGACCAAGACAGAACATATACTGGTTCAAAATAACAATTAAGGTTAAAGCTGGGTAGGAACATCGAAATCTCTTTATGATAAACAGATCCATTTTGCAAGTTGGTTATTACGGGTAGTTCCTACTAATAGGTCGGACTAATGACGTATACAATACTTGAATTTCGGATGTGGAATGCTACATAGTGGTTTATGCTTCGGAGCTACGAGTGGAATAGGAGCATCGTCGACAAAAGGATCACCTAAGATGAGATTCATGGCTATTGAGAACGAATAAATAGATGGTTCGATTTCTCAATCTTTTGACTTGCTATACGGAACCAAGGTCGAAAAGATTGAATAAATATCTGTTATTCACAAACCAACTGATTGAAGGATTCTCGAAAGTTAAGGTTAGTAATCCTTTTTAGGGAAAATCGATCGGTCTTATACATACGCGAGGTAGGTAATCAAAAAGAAAGAAGATGGAGTTTTCTTTCTTTTTCATTAGGAGGCCGTGCGAGATGAAAGTCTCATGCACGGTTTTGAATGAGGAAAGATGTGAGGAATCCCTCTTTTCGATCTGAGACTTCCCACTCCAGTCGTTGCTTTTCTTTCTGTTACTTCGAAGTAGCTGCTTCAGTTCAGGCACTCGAATTTTCGTTATTCCTTTTATTTATCATCAAAACGAATGGGATACTTCTTCTGTGGATCTTGCTTTTACTTAGCATGATATTGGGGATTAATTGCTATTACTAAAAAAGCATTGAAAAACGTACGGGCTTTGCATCTTTCGTCCATAGGTCAAGCGGATATGAGATTTTGGATACATTGTTGGAGACTCAAATGGTGGATATGCGAGCTTGATAACTTATATGATGTTCTATATCTCCATGATCTAGGAAACTTTTGCTTGATTGTATTATTTGGTATACGTACCGGAAACTGAATAACATTCGGATTAGCAGGATTATACACGAAAGATCTTTTTTGGCTTCTCTCTTTAGACTTTGTCTCTCTATCCTAGGTGTCTATCTCACTAGGCTGGGTTTTTCGGAAAACTCCATTTATTCTGGTGTGGATGGCAGGCCAGGATATACTTTTGAGTATTCAAAGAGGAATCCTTATCGAGCGTTGTTTTATTACTATTATCTAAAAATAATCAAGTTATAATGATGGACGAAACCAAGAATAAACCTCACGTGCGATATTATAGAAGATCTTTAAGATTCAAAACAATTCCATCGGAATTGAGTATGATTGGTATGTGTATAGAATGTACTTATACAGGATATCAATGAACCCGATTATTGCAATTGCTAGGTTACCCTTTTTTTTGCTTCTAGAAATCTATTTTCTTAGTTCAAGATCCCTCTTACTTTAATGGAACAAAGAATTAGTAGATCTGTCGCGGGAATGGGCTAGGGTTATGAACTTATAATCTATAAGTGATGATCGAGTCGATCCATGTTTATAAGTTCATTCCTACCGGACCGGAATTTAAGGTTCTATACATTCTCATTATGAGAAGGGGGTCATTCTGAGCGTACTAAATTGATTACTTGTTTTATTATGGATCCCTACGTCGTTACATTCATTTGGATTAGGACTAGGCGTAATCGGACCGCTTTTCATAATCTATCCTTATTTGGATTTGAGGACCTGTTCAATCTTTTGGCTTCTATTGAATCGAAGAAATAGGTATTGATTGTCACCTTTTGTTTGATATAATATTAATATAATATAGGTATCCTCCGGATAATTCAAATCGAAGCAATTGGATGCGACTTGCGGCCTATATGACATGACTATCAATAGAAATACTCCACCTACACCTTTGTATATAGTCATACATCACATAGATAGATATCAATTCTGGACTACGAATCATTTCACGATGTTGGTGGTGAAAATGGTAGACTCGCGAGACTAAAAATCTCGTGATAAAAAGGTGGATGTTCGAGTCCTCTTCAACGGCTAATATTGAGAATCTCATTGAATATGAGCAATTCAATAAGAGATCTCGGATCGAGGCATGATATGGATATACGTGAGATCTTGGAATTGGAAATAAGTCGGCAGCGGATCACGAACGAAATCCTTGGCGATCTTCTATATCTAATGAATGGAGAGTCCGCTTTGAAAATCGTCCGCTGCACCCACCTCCGCTTAAACAGGAATCACACAAAGGTAGATTGATACAAATAGAAACTATGGTAAAATTGGGACTAGCCCCAGTAACCCAGACGATAGAGTTAATTAATAGTCCGTTTTCGGGATTGACGACTTACCATTCGTGACTTTGGCACGGACGTTCCCAAAATGGGTTTCTCTCGGATGGGGAATTCAATACTAGAAGCCTGTTGGCATATCCAGCCTCTTCTCCTTTTCAGGGGCCTATCCGATAGAGAATACAGTATTTTGGTCGTGATTAGTACGAACCACATCGGAACAAACCATTCGAATTAGGCTCGGTTCTAATGGAATGTGTTTTATCCATATAGGGATTTCAATTGAGACGATCATCGACCTGAGAGACTAAGAGAAACGTTATCTATTTTATTTAGGTTTCAGTTAAACTTCCACCATGATTCGTATTGGATCAGATAGCAACAACCATTTCTCCGTCCTGCGTAGTTTTGATTTTCCAATGGATTTCCATCTTTATAAATGGAAATTTTTTGGGTATGTGAGTAATTCGCTCTGGGTTATTCGTGTTCAAAAATTCTTGTTTAGGCAGTTCATACCATACTTCATTGTGTTTTGATCTAAGATTCAATCTTCCGTGTTGCATATGCTCCGCATGGAGCTAAGGTCCAAAATATGGAAAGAAAGAGGTGTCTTCAACGGCTCTACCACTAAGTCAATTCTGCTTTTCCACTTAATCCCTATTTCACGGCCACATATTTTCGGCTAACTAATGGGAAACCTTATACTGTTCCATGAATCGTTTTCATTTCATCCGGGGAAAAAAGGAAAGCCATCTTTTTCTCAACAATGTTATGTCATTTGATCCACTAGCTTCCGTTAGATAGTGAACATATTTGATAATATGATAACTTCGATGGAGTATTAGACGGAAAACTCATTAGAATGAACTATTGGTTCTAAGCCATCTCTGGCGATGATAACAATTCGAAGTGTTTTTTGCGTTTTTGCTTAACCAGCGTTTATATATAGATGTAGGGGATTTTTGGGGAAGTAAGAAGCCCATTTGACATCTTATCTGCAAAGAATTCTCGATGTGAAAAAAGAGACATAAGGGTGATCTTTTTGAATAGGAAAAAAGAGTGGAATCTGCAGGGTCCCAAATGAATTGGTTAATTCGAAACAGCTTTGTTCTTTGGAGATCTATCTCGTGTCTGGGTATGCATGGTTCATTGCAAGAACTCAGAAACATTCTCTTGAAGCTCATCCTTTTTTCATAATGATCGCTTGTCCCAGAAATGACCTGGACGATCAGGGATAATCCCAATTCATTGGTCCTTTCGATACAATAAAATTGAAAGCACCAAGGGCGCCATATCTAGGAGCCCAAATATGTGATTGAATATAGTCTCCTCTACATCTGTTGCGGGCGAGGGACTCCTTCTCCTTCCCCTCTTCAAACTACGATTCGTTATTTTTCATTGAGAAATCTTGATCACGATAGAACAAGTTCCGTTTTGCATCTTTTCCTAAAGGATTCTGGGTTTGGGCGAAGAAGCAATGTCACTCGATCATTATCAAACTGATGCATTCTTTTTCTGTCGCGGGATCCCACCAGAGCAGCTTCTACTTTTAATAGGCCATGAATAGATCAGTAATCTCCAACGAGTCATAAGAAGTGTTCGTTTTTTTTTTCATCGGATACGGGTAGAGACCAAAGGTTTGAGCGATCAATCGGCAGAGAACAATCAAAAGATAAAGAGTATCGTTAATTTCTTATGTCGTTCAAGTTCGAAGTACCATTTGGACAAAAAAGAATTCCCTTCGTTACATGAATTTCTTTCTTATATGATAGATATAGGATCTATGGGGCTATACTTTGAAATACATTTTTGTGCAACGCCCTTCCTATCTGATAGAAAAAGGATCCATGTTCCTGAAACGATCTTACCTGGGTCGGCATAATCCAAGTTTGTTTGGCTTGCAGACAGGATCTAATTGTATTAGTGTCTAGATTGATTTCTTCTGTGTAATTACTAATCGTAGGGCCTCATTGGTAGTGCTCCAAGATTCCGTACATTGGACCATGGTTATGGACACGAATCCATTACGTATGGAACATTTTCTTTTCAAGGTGAAATCCTAGTATATGAAAGGGTGAAAATGTGTTTCGTTGTTGTGGAATAAGAAAGCCTTCGTATTTATGCATGTATTTAATTATCGGAAGATTTTGAGAGGGATCTCTTTTTGGGGAATATGAGTCGAAGCAATAACAAGATATTTTTTTTAGGGTACATCTTTCACAATCCCTGGAGAGTTAGATTTCCAATAAGACGAGGGATAAGTAATTCGATCATTCAAATCCAGATCATGGATGTTTGGAATCCATATTATGCAGGAGACATTGCTTTTGCTAATTCGAATTGTGGGTGATTTAAAATCGGCTATTTCCGGCATCCATATCCATTAGTTAGCGCATTCATCATAGTAAGAAGATCAGCTCGTCATCAAGGTCACGATCAATATCGTCAACTATCCTCAAAATCGTCACTATCATAAAATCGATTCTAATAAGAAAACCTTTAGGCTTGTTATCAGGGAATTGTTCAGAAAATACTGTAATGAATGGAAATAGGAGTTTGTACGCTAGGTATTTGGACCAAATGGATCGTCAGTTCTATAGAACCTATACACTTAAATACCCGAGAGGGGATTAGGGCTAAGAGAGAGCGAAAAGGGTTTACATGAGTTGGAATGAAAATATTTAAGCCACACGAGGTTTGTTAATATGTAATTGTCTGTAATGGCAAGGAATATCGTCTTTCTGCAAAAAGGATGATATTTGATCTCATATGTTCTTTAGTTATTTTTTCATCGAATGCAATAAGTATTCGTAAGTAATTGCTCCGGTTGTTCAATCATTTGATAACAGAGTCATTCTTTGATAATATGATCACTATGGTCAAACTCAATAGAATTTGATCCAAACCTTTTTTTCTGTCGTTAAGGTGGAATACTGAACCAAGATTCTCTTTCTTATCATCATATCGAATCACTGGTTCGCGACAAGAGATTCTATTTTTATCACAATCCAATCACCGTCACATTTTTTCTTTTATTTATCATTGAATAGATCTCTACTACTTGTATGATCAGATGTCTCGTATTTTTCGAAAAAGTATCTCGATGGATGGGTTTGGTTATGGATACTTAGGAGGAATCGATAATATCGATGAGATTGATATTAAAATATTTTTCTTAGAGCGTATTGATTTGACCCATTAAGCACGGAGACCACCACCCCATAGCATGTTGCCGACAGAAGAGAATCCGTATTTTTCTAGAGAATCTCCTAATTTTTTCGAGCAACTTAGAAAGAGATTCTTGAACCAGAAAGAAATTCGTTCAGTGTAGGGTACTATCCAGGAACGTTTTCGCAACTCCATCATGTTGATGGAAATCATCAATGATTTGACCATTTCGCACTATGTCTCTAACCCACTAGAGGGCCTCGGAAAACAAAGACGAGAAGATGATCGTACGAACGAGATATGCGCACAAGAAGAAGGAAAAGGATGGAATAGAGGACACTCGAACATTTGGAGATCTCAGTTGTGTCGATACTCATGGTGATCATTATTTCGATGAAATACATTTTTCGGACAGAAGAAGATTATGGAACACTTACTCGAAATCTCACTTAATCATGATCTCCGTTGCTGGAAGGACGCAATTTTTTCTGAAGAATTCGCCATGATATATCTGATCCATGCATAATATATGGAAAAAATGGATACAAATTTTTTACTGGTATTAGTATCGGGAAATTAGATCTGATAAAAGTAATCTAAAAATAGCAAATTTAAGATATTTGTACCCATGTCGAGGTAAGGAACCATGGCATATATGTTCTTTGAATAGATTCCATTTGAGAGAGTTGAAAAAGCACTATCTCGTGAAAGGTTCTATACATTTGCCTGTCTCAAACGCATTTTTTAGACAAAGACTCGTTTTTTTCCTCTTTTCGGATGGTAAATTATTTATCAGAACATGGAGTGTGAATCAAAACCATGTTTGAATTGAAATGGAGATATGATACATAGTTCGTCCTTATGAATCAGATAGATTCATTTCGGGAAAGAAGGTTGACAATAAGATCTTCAACTATTGATATTTGTCCCTCTGTTAGAGGTTGGTTCAGAAATGTCTGCGATCGAGTAAATAGCTCTACGAACCGCTGGATCGGATCGAATTTGCAAAATGGATAGATTTGTACAAATTATACCTTCGTAACCACTTTGTGGAAAATCGATTGGTATGAATTGGTTAGATACTAGTGAACTAGGATTGGTGAAATTTGTATCTCTCTCAAAAAAGTTTGTTTTTTTTGTTCAAGAATGAAATCTTATTGGAACTGAAACATATCCGGGTTCTTTTCCTTCGGAACCATATCCCATCCCGGGGTCTAATAAAATAGGATGAATTGTTGAGGCGGTATTTTGTAAATACTAATTAAAACTTGAATATATTAACTTTTTTTCTTTTTTTTTTTTTCCGATCCCCCTGGAAGGGACAAAAGAAACATTCCCTTGGCTTTAACAAAATTTTGATCTTAAAACCGGACCCTCTTTGGAAGGAATTTCGAAAACCCCGATTAAGTTCTGACCCTCTGTCAGAAGGAAAAAAAAAAAAGAATTGGGGGTCTTGTAGGATTTTTCCCCAAAAATTCTT
>JBBMOL010004413.1:0-10265 GCA_037954665.1 Laguncularia racemosa | reverse complement strand
AAAGAAATTTATATGTGCATATAAATTATTATTATTATTATTGTTATTTTTTTTGTGTAATGGATATTTTAATTTTTATTTATACATTATAACTTATTATTTGAGAGGACATGAATAGTGGCTCTATTTGTCAATCTAAAAATGGATTACTTTTTACTCATTTTAATTTCTTTGTTAAATAGGACCTTCTCGTTAGACTTCGTCTTTCTTTTAATATCAACATTTCATAAGGAAGGATGAGGTTATCTTTGTTGGACAAAGAAATGTAGAATTATGACCATAATGGTGTTGTCTCATCTTGAACTACCTTAAAGTGAACCGCACGTAATTGACCTCATGGACTAAAACAAACACCACACAATAACAGATATGGTACTATTCAAGTCCTTAAGTCCGCTCCTTGTTTTCACAATTAAATTCTATGCTATTGATTGATAAATAAAACATCAATAAACTATCATTATCCATTGGTGCATATAAATCTTTACAATATAAAAGATCTTTTATAGTCAATTTCTAAATAAAATAATTTGATGAATTTTTTTTTTTAATGTTACTTGAAGATCCTCATTCTTGTAATGTAGAAAATCGATATTTTTTTTTTTTCAAATTCAACTCCAATCCACTCGTTATGAATAATAATCCCCTTTAATGATAAAAATATTTTTTTCCTTACTTTAAAGCGATAAATAATTATAACAAACAAAAAATAATAAATAATAATCAACACCAAAATTTACCTGTAAAACCCCAATAGCGGTACAAAACCATGGGAAAGCAGCACAAAACTTCCATTGTCAACCAATAATGTGTTCAAAATGTGTTTATTCACTATTTAGATATTCAAACTTTACCTAACATCTGGATATCTCAATAAAATAACAAAACAAGCCAATTTGCAAGATTATAAAAACACAAACTCAATATGAATAATTAAGAAGGATTAACAAATAACAAAAGTAATAATTCTATAGCACACCACACTAGGGATCCAATATTTAAAATTTCATCACAATTAAGATTCAATAGGTTATATCATCATGGACCCAAAACCACTCCGTTAAATTGATCACTTTTTTATTTCAAGATCATGAAAAGTAATCAGTCTTTCCAGTTTCATCTAATTCTCTATTTTTCTTTCTTCGTGGCCGCAAGTCTTTCACTCTCATTGTTTGATTGAATTTTTTTCATTCAAAGCATCTATATGCATATTAATAACACGGTCCTTTAGGGGTTTTATTGTAATTTTTTTTTATTTGCTATGGGTTCATATGGTTTGAACCCAAACCCAACGATAGAAAAATCTACAATAATTAAAACAACACAAACTATAGTTTAAGCAAAAGTAAAACAAATAATGAGGAGTCTACGCTGTTAATTTTTATCTTTCTTTAATCTTTTACATCCATGATAAATGCCTACAGCCTTTAAACTATCCCGAAGAAAACAGTTAATATTGAATGAGGCATGTATCTAATTATTCTATCTTGACTTTAACAGCAATGGGTCCATGTGGTTTGCCTGTTGACGATTCCACTAATTGCATTAAAGTCAAAATGGGCATGGAAAATGCCTGACCCGCTTCACCAATAGAATCCGTTCTCGGTCGTCTATCAAAAGTGAGGCAAAGTTAAGTCGTATACAGCTCTATTCTTGTCCATTTGATTTTTCATTTTTTTCTTTTGGACCACAAAATGAATAATCAGCCAATGATTCCATCTGCTAGTTTATAAGTTGAAGAAACTGATTTTTTGCATCATTATTGATATTTTAATTTATAAAGGTTCAAATGCGGATCCCCAAAGCTCAGAAAAAATTAACTATGATTTTTTTTAAATTATATATATATAATATATATATATATATGATATGTAGATTTTAAAAGTAATTATTAACAAAATTTATGATATATGCAAGTAAATTAAATGGATTAACCTATCTTGATCCATGTATTGAGCAAGCTAACCCATTTTAAAAGTAATTATTAACAAAATATATAATATATGCAAATTGATTAAATGGATCAACCTATCTCAATCCATAGGTTAAATAGGCTAACTCACTTTAACTCAATAAATAGATTGAAATTTTTTGGTCCAATCCATCCCATTGAGATACGATGAATAATTCATGAAGACTGAAATTAAGAGTTAATGATGGGTTGATGATATTTGGCCAAACCATGATCAAATTATATAATTCAATCATTTGTTTTTCATATTATTTTCATTTTGTATTGTCCACATATTTATTTTATTTACATATGTATTTTATTGAATCATATTTCATATTTTTATCATGTAGGTTTGATCAAACATTCCTTTATTTGAGTGTATTATTTAGTTTAATTTAATATTTTACATATATATAACTAAAATGTAAATGATATTATGTGCTCTTCATGAGAAAATTGACATGCATCTTATTTTCAAAAAGCTCCTTTTGTATGCAATCATTTTTTTTATTAGGCATATTAAATTGCTATTCCAATTTGTGTCCTCATAAAAAGAAAAAAGAAAAAACTTGGTTTTTCTTATACTAATGAAAAACATTTTGTGAAAAAAAAAAACTTGATTTTTTTTTATACTAATAAAAAAAAATTTCATGATATTGATACATCATCACTCTTTTACATAAGACTTATATTTTCTATATCTATATTATTAAATATAAACATAACATTTGACTCCATATTATATGCCTATAAATTTTTAAATGCTAAGATATAGAAAAACAAGTGAGATGGAAATATAGTGGGAGGATAGCAATAGTTTTTTGTTAAATAGATATAAAATTATTATTTTATTTCTTTTTATAGTGATATTATGAATAACCAGATTGTATAGTTATTTTACTTTTAAGTGACTAATATTAATATATTTTACTTTATGACATATATATCGTATTGTGCATTCGGAATCTCCTTTGAAATAAAGAATGTGGTGTAGTCCATCATGAAGTTGGAGGTGCAAATTTTACATGGGACAAGTTCTCATCCCTAATTGTGTTTTCATTATTTCTCGATATTTTTACTTTTCATATATAGATAAAAAATATGTCTTATAAAAAATTATTAAAATAATTTATTGAGAATTTAAAATAAATCAATAAGATTTTTTATATTTTATCATGAGAATAATATAAAAATAAATAATTTAATTTTTATCAAATACATAATGAAAATTTTCAATAACTTATGCATTTTTAAAGTGTGCTATCAAGAGAACGTTGCCAGAAAAAGCCCGGCATTGGTTTTGGAAAATTCGGCTGACGTGCTTGACGAGTAAAGTCTGGCCTTGGTCGTCGGTCGAAAAAGAAGCCAGTTCATTTACAACTTTGCCCTTGTCTTTTTGAGTTTTCATATATATATATATATATAATATAATTGATCCCCTAGTTCTAAAGCTGAAGTTATGTCACTTCACTCTTTCATTGATGTACGTGGCTTAAATTATGCGGGATCATACATATGTACATGTGGTTGTGAATTATACTTATTAAATATTAACTCATTATTTGGAGATTTGTTTTTTAGCTATCGGTATAGATGGTTATATATTTTACAGCAAGGACCTAATAAACATTTTTCTAAAGTCACAAAGATCCCCTTGTCACACTTTTTTACTCACACAAGCGCCGTTGCCACACCACTATTACAACTCTTTATTAAGCGTTCAGAAATTTTCGATGGGAAGAAAACAAAAAGCAATAAAATTAGTAACAAAAAGAAATTTATTTTTGCATATAAATTATTATTATTATTATTTTGTGTAATGGATATTTTAATTTTTATTTATACATTATAACTTATTATTTTAGAGGCCATAAATACTGACTCTATTTGATAATCTAATAATAATTACTTTTTACTCATTTTAATTTCTTTGTTAAATAGGACCTTCTCATTAGACTTCGTCTTTCTTTTAATATCAATATTTCATAAGGAAGGATGAGGTTATCTCAGTTGGACAAAGAAATGTAGAATTATGACCATAATAGTGTTATCTCATCTTGAACTATCTTCAAATGAACCTATTAGCACGTAGTTGACCTCATGGACTAAAACAAGCATCACACAATAAGAGATATGGTATTATTCAAGTCTTTAAGTCAGGTCCTCATTTTCACATTTAAATCCAATGCTATTTATTAATAAAATAAAACCACATCGAATATAACTATTAGAGCAAGAGATTCATAATTCATTTTCTATTATTATAATGGTGTTGTCTCATTTGTAGAAAAACATCTCAACCACGAATAGAAAGTTCAACTATGTTGAAGTGAACCTATTAGTATTTAGTTGACCTCGTGGACTAAAACAAACACCACACAGTAAGAGATACGATACTACTCAAGTCCTTAATTCCGATCCTCATTTTTAGATTTAAATTCAATGTTATTGATTAATAAAATAAAACCACATCAAATATAACTACTAGAGTAAGAAATTCTAAATTCATTTTTTGGTATTATTATTTGACTATTCATTTCATTATTTACATATGATAGACATCAATTATTGTCCAACCAATCTATATGCGAGGTAATTTGATATAATATGTATAAACTTTCTATTATTATATTTATGGAACCAAAATATGAAAATTCTTTACGAGTACATTAGCAGGATAACTATTGAATAAGAGTTATATTAGTTAGAAATTACACAAAGTAAATAATGGAATAAAAATTCTTAGCTTATACTCGATAATAATCATTCCTAAGACATTACTTTTTATTTTTAGTCTACTTTTCTATCCTCGGTCTATTTCATTCTAGAAAGTAAACGGATTGTTAGTGTTTTGTAATTGCCAAGTGGTGAAGTTAACAATAATAGTGCTTGTGTATCTCATAATTAAGCACTAGTTTCATAACAATAATAGTGCTTGTATATCCCAATCATGATTTGATTTATCATTTAGTTTTGCACTATCATTATCCATTGGTGCATATAAACCTTTACAATATAAAAGATCTTTTATAGTCAACTTCATAATAAAATAATTTGATGAATTTTTTTTTAATGGTACTTGAAGATCCTCATTCTTGTAACGTGAAAAATCAAATTTTTTTTCCAAATTCAACTCCAATCCACTTGTTATGAATAATGATTCCCCTTAATGATAAAATATTTTTTCTCTTACTTTAAAGTGATAAATAATTATAACAAACTAAAAATAATAATAATAATCAATACCAAATTTTACGTGTAAAACCCCAATAGTGGTACAAAACCATGGGAAAGCAGCACAAAACTTCCATTGTCAACCGATAATGTGTTCAAAATGTGTTTATTCAATAGTTAGTTATTCTAACTTTACCTAACAACGTGGATATCTCAATAAAATCACAAAACAAGCTAATTTGCAAGATTGTAAAAACACAAACTCAATATGAATAATTAAGAAGGATTAACAAATACAAAAGTAATAATTCTATAGCACACTACACTAGGGATCCAATATTTAAAATTTCATCACAATAAAGATTCAATAGGTTATATCATCATGGACCCAAAAACACTCCGTTAAATTGATCACTTTTTTATTTCAATATCATGAAAAGTAATCAGTCTTTCCAGTTTCATCTAATTTTTTGTTTTCCTTTCTTCGTGCCGCAAGTCTTTCACTCTCATTGTTTGATTTAATTTTTTTCATTCAAAACATCTATATGCATATTAATAACACGGTCCTTTGGGGTTTTATTGTAATTTTTTTTATTTGCTATGGGTCCATATAGTTTGAACCCAAACCCAATGATAGAAAAATCTACAATAATTAAAACACACAAACTATAATTTAAGCAAAAATAAAACGAATAATGTGGAGTCTACGCTGTTAATTTTTATCTTTCTTTAATCTCTTACATCCATGATAAATGCCTACAGCCTTTAAACTATCCCTAAGAAAACAGTTAATATTGAATGAGGCATGTTTCTAATTATTCTATCTTGACTTTAATAGCAATGGGTCCATATGGTTTGCTTGGCATGTGCTCATTTGCCAAGAAATTGTTGACGATGCCACTAATTGCATTAAAGTCGGAATGGGCATGGAAAATGCCTGACCCGCTTCACCAATAGAATCTGGTCTCGGTCGTCTATCAAATGCAAGGCAAAGTTAAGTCTATTCTTGTCCATTTGATTTTTTGTTTTTTCTTTTGGACCACAAAATGAATAATCAGCCAATGATTCCATCTGCTAGTTTATAAGTTGAAGAAACTGATTTTTTGCATCGTTATTGATATTTTAATTTATAAAGGTCCATATGTGGATCCCCGAAGCTTAGAAAAAATTAACTATAAATTTTTTTTGAAAAATAAAAAATTATATATATATATATGATATGTAGATTTTAAAAGTAATTATTAACAAAATATATGATATATGCAAGTAAATTAAACGAATTAACCTATATTGATCCATGTATTAAGTGGGCCAACCCACTTTAACTCACTTAATAAGTAGATTGAAATTTTTTTCCCCAATCCATCCCACGAGATACAATGAATAATTCATAAGGACTAAAACTAAGAGTTACTAAGGGTTGATGATATTTAGCCAAACCATGATCAATTATATAATTCAATCATTTGTTTTTCATATTATGTTTCATTTTGTATTGTCCACATATTTATTTTATTTAGATATATATTTTATTGAATCATATTTCATATTTTTATTAGTATAGGTTTGATCAAACTTTCCTTTATTTGAGTATATGATTTAGTTTAATTTAATATTTTACATACATATAACTAAATTGTAAATGATATTATGTGCTCTTCATGAGAAAATTGACATGCATCTTATTTTCAAAAAGCTCCTTTTGTACACAATCATTTTTTTTTTATTAGGCCATATTAAATTGCTATTCCAATTTGTGTCCTCATAAAAAGAAAAAAAAAACTTGGTTTTTCTTATACTAATGAAAAAAATTTGTGAAAAAAAAAACTTAGTTTTTCTTATACTAATAAAAAAAAATCATGATATAGATACATCATTGCTCTTTTACATAAGACAAGACTTATATTTTCTATATCTATACTACTAAGTTGAAATATAACATTTGACTCCACATTATATACCTATAAAATTTTTAAATGCTAAGATATAAAAAAACAAGTAAAATGGAAATATAGTGGGAGGATAGCAATAGTTTTTTATTAAATAGATATAAAATTATTGTTTTACTTATTTTTATAGTAATACTATGAATAACCAAGTAATGTAGTTATTTTTGTCACGCTCCGAAAGGGGGCCTAAAAGCCTCTACTAAAATTATCATGGCATGTGTGCACCAATTACATGATAATCATTTTACGAGTCAGAGATTGTAAGACTTTAAGTAAATAATTACATCTACAATAAGTTATAGTACATGTAATTAGATAATAAAATAACGCTATGGAACTCGAATCCCACGGTCAACCATGATCGCAGAGAATCGGTATCCCCCTACCAATTAGCAAAATAGGATAAACTCTAGGTTTCTCAATTTAATCATTTTTATTTACATTGGGATCCTAACATTTCATCTAAACAATCTATCATCCATAATTCTTACTTTATCATTCTAGTTTTCTAGAATCTCTCGACATTTCACATCTTATCTTATCTCGAGCTTTCGTACTCGCTACCTACAGAAAGTCTATAAGGGGGTGAGCACACCATGGTTCAGTGAATGGGATGGTAATACTTTCAATGCTACATACAAACCCAAGCAAACTCAAATCAAAATATCAAACGTATGCTATATACATGCACAAGAAAATTAAAATTAAAATATTAAACACATGCTATGCAAGAACAACCATACGAATGCAACATCTCATGTGATCTTCCAGTAACCGACTTAAAGTCTAGGGTTTACGTCCCCTTTGACCTTGGGTTAGGGCTTCCGAAGCCACCATCAGTGCCTAGGTCTTACTCATATCTTTATCATTCTTATCACTTAATTAAGCTATGTTTTAGCTTTAATGTTTTAGACTTAAGTGCCTCAATACACCGAGTGCTCCATGTGCCTCAATACAATGAGCATTATACCATCACGAGACAAACCAACTCAAAACCATCAAGGCATGACAATCCTCTAATCACTTAGTTCGTACTTAGCGGAACAACGATCCTCTGATCACTTCTAGCGCGTCCTATAGCAATGATGGCCTTCAATCTCATGCAATGTCTCGTAGAAATGCATGTCCAGTTTTAATCAAGTCCACTTCATTAATTAATTGATTTAAGGTGATCAAACAAAATATATAGTCACAAGTAATTCTCAAGCACACCATAGAGGTAAACAGCAAACATTTCATTTCACCCATCACAATAAGCAAGAATTATGCGTTTCTCATCTCACAAAACAGACTCTGAACCTATACTCTACAGATGTAGACTATCCTATCTATTTGACAAGTGAAATTAACTCGGCACCTCTCTGTGCCATTTCTTTTAAATGTCAAACCGTTCGGGTTTACTTAAATTCATCATATTCGGCACCTCTGTACCATTTCCCTTAAATGCTGAACCGCTTGAGTTGGCTTACAATCATTTCTGACACCTTTGTGTCATTGCACTTCTCAAGTGCTCTGTTATTCACATTTTTGAGAGCCAGTAAGGTCATCTTGCATTTTCCTTTTAATGTCCTCAAGACACTTGTGTATAATATACATATATACATACCTATGCATATATATGTTTGTGACCTCTCTTTAATTAAGGACGCTAGGAGGGTAAGAAAATAGGATTGTTGAATTATAAAAAAAACCAAGGTTGCACTCATGATTTGTATGATTGGATTCATGAGTGTATTTTGTAGATATAATAGAAAAATAGGTTTGCCTAAATATATGTACACATTCAGAAGCCAACTCTAACATGTATACATAATAACATCTATACACCCTATTTCAACTAAGCACACCTATTTGGTAGCTATAGAAGGAAAATCTAGGTTTTTGTATTTCGGTTTGATTGGAAGAAAACAATTTAGAATCATGGGTTAGGTTTATGGGTATAGCACTAGCAATATGGTGATAGGTGTTGTTGTTAAGGCAATGACCTCTACACTCTCAAACCATTCTATCCTCTACACTTTTATGACTTCTCTCCCTAACTCATCGATTTCCACTATAACTCAACTCAGTAATAATCACAATCCACCGCATTCAATTTCAAAAACCACAAGCAGCAATAGAATTTACATACATAACAGTCAACATACAACACAACATAGTAGCATATCATTAAGTTTCTCACTCACCCGTTTAGGGTTGTCGTAGCCCTAGCGAGAGTCGAGCGATTCCAGTGAGTAACCCCTTTGCCTTCCTCAACCAACCATAGAAGGCTACATCTCCACCTGACTTTAATAGTCTTTTAGCACCTAATATGTGTACTCTGCTTATCTTGCATCTGATGGTAAGGCATGAAGTTTCTTCTTTAAGGGACTTTGGGCAAACAAGATTCGAACGTTAACCTTCCTACAAATCTTTGCTTCCAACACCCCAAGTTACTGTGATCGACTGTTTGCTTTCCTTGTGTAGAAATCGAGCAATCAAATGTCTTCGACCTGTGAAATTTGGAATTCCTTCTTCCGTATATGCAAGATACCCTTGGAAAGACAACTAAAGATCTTGCATTAGGGTATTTGGCCAAAGATGATCTTCCTCAACATCTTTTGAACATTCCATTATAAAATCAATTCATTCCAATTATCCCCCAAGCCATCATCTTAGATGTCGATCTAATAATTTCCTTCACCATCTACGCCATCATAGACGCCTCTCCTTTCCATGAAGCATCTCGAACCTTCCGTTTACCAATTTGTCTCTAATATCTTCCAACGAACCACTTGCAGGATAACCCACATGATTTAGTAGTCCTTAAAGGTTTCGTATCACCTTCTTTCTTCTCTCCCTTGTTGATATTTTCGCCTACGAGGTTCCTTATACTTTATATCGGTTTTCATCTTCACTCACGCTTCCATTACCATACATACACCAACCATTCCCCATGCACCATGTGCACACCAACATCCTCCTATCCATATACATGCACACTCCGCACACCATGTACGCACCTATACATACATATACATATACTCCACATCACATACCATCATTCACACATGCACCCATCCTTACACACCATACACTCTCACCTACACATACATATTCACCCTCCACATATCATCTCATACTCTTACGTACATATCCCACATACATCATCTTCAACTTCCATACTTACACACACATGTCCATACACC